>JAQFYG010002177.1:0-15708 GCA_034694325.1 Entomobrya corticalis
TTTGGGAACAGCAAGAATTGGAGGACAGTCAACCAATCTCAGCAGAAGAGACAGCATGCGAAAGTCATTTCGCCTCCACCCACAAACGAGACTCATCAGGGAGATTTACTGCGTGTCTCCCATTCAAGGACCCCAAACCAGAACTTGGGTCTTCACGCCAAGCAGCAGTTAGGAGGTTCCTTAGCTTGGAGAAAAGATTCACCAATCCCAACATCTCCGACATCGAGCAATTGAAGAAAATTCAACAGCAGTGGTCAGACTACAAGGAGTTCATGGCTGAATACGGGGGATTGGGCACATGTCAATTGTTCCAATTTCTGAGGTCAACACAACCAAGCCAACTTACTACTTTCCCCACCACAGTGTACTTAAGGAATCTAGTACCACCACTAAACTCCGTGTGGTTTTGACGCCTCCGCCGCCACCACCAATGGAGTATCTTTCAACAGCACAATGATGGTAGGACCTCAACTCCAGGATAACATCCGGGATGTAATGTTGCGCTTCCGTACTCACCCAATCGCCTTCACCGCTTACATTGCAAAAATGTACAGGCAGATTCTCGTCACCCCAGAAGACACTGATATGCAGCGTATAGTGTGGAGGGAGCATCCGTCCCTCCCACTCCAAGATTACAAATTACAAACCGTAACATACGGTACAGCATCGGCACCTTATTTTGCGGTTAAGTGCTTACAACAGTTAGCCAAGGATGAGATGCAGCGTTATCCAGAAGCAGCTAAGGTCGCCCTTCGGGATTTTTATGTGGATGATACCGCAAGTGGATGTCCAACATTAGAGCAAGCAGTATCAACAGTAAAACAGCTTATGGACCTGTGCATGTCTGGTGGATTTGAGCTCAGGAAGTGGACCACCAACAGCGTAGAGCTACTTAACACCATTCCTCCTCATCTCCGTGAGACCTGCTCACAATTTTTTTGACGGTTGACCCCACCTTTTAAATATGTCAGTCGACGTAGAAAATGATTCTGAACAACTTTGACCCTCATCACTTTTCCTCCAAAACGTATACTTTTCGAGATATTGCAATTTTTTCATACTTTATTAGATTTCATTATTTCAGGTTAGGTTAGGTTAGGTAAAGCCCGATCTACAAAGGCTATTTTTACCTAACATAACCTAACCTAACCTGAAATAATCAAATCTGATACATGATTTGCCCTCTCAATCCATCTAACTCCCACATTATGCCGCAAAACTCTGCGAAATTTCACGAACATCTATGAAATTTAACAAAATTCCATGAAATTGCACGAAATTTTAAGAAATTCTACCAAATTTCAAGAAATTCTACCAAATTTCAAGAAATTATACCAAATTTCACGAAATTATACCGAAATTCTACCAAATTTCACGAAATTCTACCGAAATTCTACCAAATTTCACGAAATTCTACCGAAATTCTACCAAATTTCACGAAATTCTACCGAAATTCTACCAAATTTCACGAAATTTACAAAATTCTACCAAATTTCACGAAATTCTACCAAATTTCACGAAATTCTACCAAATTTCACGAAATTTACGAAATTCTACAAAATTTCACGAAATATCACGAAATTCTACGAAATCCTTCGAAATTTCACGAAATCCTATGAATTAAACAAATCTAATAAAGTATGAAAAAATTGCAATATCTCGAAAAGTATACGTTTTGGAGGAAAAGTGATGAGGGTCAAAGTTGTTCAGAATCATTTTCTACGTCGATTGACATATTTAAAATTTGGGGTCAACCGTCAAAAAAATTTCATCAAAATTTTTTCCAAGTTTTACGAAATTTCAAACGGCCATAACTTTTGATTGGAGGCAGCTGTGGACCTCATATTTTGGCTGTGGGTGTTTCACAACAAACTGAGTCGATTTATGCAATAACAAATAGGGGCCACTACTTCGATACTCCAACCGTCCATTTTTATAAATCTATGTATTAGCACTATCAAACACTTTTCACTCATAATCAGTTGTGAATCACATTTAGTATGTTCATAGTACAAGGAATAATGGCTTGACGTAGTAGTGTCTATAAGCAATAAAAGCAATAATAACTTATACCATCAAATGTTGCGGCTTCTGTAAAATCCTTTGACTATCGGTATTCACAATTGAGATCGGCGGAAATGGTCTAGCCATTCAATTTATTAAATTGTTACACTTGCATTCACTCAATCATTAAACACAATGTGTTGTACACTACAAAACATTAAATTATCTATTGATCTTCACCCGTCACCATACAGAAAAGGTTAGGACAATTGAATTTGAGATTACCATGATTATAAATTGATCATGACTACAACCTTTTGTTTAGATATATGATGAGGTACAATATGCGGCTCTCTAATAAATTTTATTGATGCCTTTTCACGTGAATGATGTTTTAAATTTTAAAATTAAAACAAAGATGCCATACAGAAGGTTTTAAAAGTTGCTATTAAGAACTCAAAATACCGTGGTGCACTTTTAGCAAAATTTTGAGTTTTTATTTGATGTTCAAACACACATTTCATGTATGGCTGGAGTATAATCATGCTTGTAAAATATAATAAACAAGACAAACTATACTAATTTAATCACACTAATTATTACAAAACGTAACAGCACTATTTTCGTTGGAGCTGGTTTGCGTAATAGACAAATAGAAATGTAGGTTAATTTTTTAAAGATAGCTAATCAATCAAAAATATTGTATAATAAGAGCAGGCAGGATGGTTTAATGAGACATATTTACTGACTGTTATTGTTTCTTGCATAATTAATTATGGTATATTCAATAACCATTTTATTGATTTAGTTGTGCGCTCATTGTTCTGTAAAAAGTCTTTTTTAATTAAGCAACTTTGGTGTTAATACAGTTTTTAGAAATTTAAAGGCTGAACAGACAAAGAAGTTTACAAAAGTTGTACCGTCATTGATATTGTTTAGTTTTAATATAAAAAACTGTATATAAATTTGGGTTGTAAAATATCATATGAGAGAAACCGGCAGAAGTGTGAAAGTGAAATATATCATGTTCAAAGTTTCCATATTTTTTGATTTAATGTTAAAATGGACTATTAGTTGCATTCAAAACCAATTTATATAACTATAGTTGTTGTTCAAAAATTTTCAGTGGCGGCATTTTAATGACGAAAAATGAGGAAAAGTGCGTCGGCGTACACGAGCTGGAGCCCGCATGTGTCGTCGCAGGAAGCTGAAAATTTGCACATAGCTTCAAAATACAAGTTTTAAGGCCTATTTTTCGATTTTTTGCAAAAAAATCTTTTTGTCGATTTTATGGATAAAAGTGCAAAATTCAACTAAATTTTAAGCTTGTATTTATGGTAACAAAAATCTTGAAAAACACGATTTTACCCATAAAATCGGCAACAAATAATTTTTTTTTTGAAAAAAAATCGAAAAAAACAACCTAGGCAATCTTATTATGAAGCTATGTACAAATTTTCAGCTTTTTGTGAGGACACATGCGAGCTCGAGCTTGTGCAAGCCGACGCACTTTTTCGTCATTTTTCGTCATTAAAATGCCGCTACTGAAAAACTTTGAAGAGCACTTTTAGTTATATAAATCGGGTTTGAATACAACTTATAGTTTACATGTTTTAACATTAAATCAAGAAATATGAAAACTTTGAACATGATATTTTCCACTTACACACTTCCGCCTGTTTCTCCCATGTCATCATTTCGGAGCAAATTTAGAGACCGTTATTGTATGAGACACATACTACACTGTATAAAATCAATGTCGTACCATGTCTTTAGGGAAAAACCCATAGTACAACAGCGTTGTTTTTGTTGGTCTTTGTAGTTTTAAAAACTGCATTTTTTAAGGTTAGTTTTTATTTTAAATACATTTTAAAATATTTAAACATATTTTGTTTCTATGATTTCTGATATTAAGCTGACAAAATGAATTATGTAATTCAAATTTGGCATGCGTCTTATTAATTGTTAGTTTAAGAACTATCAGCGGTGTACTACGCTTTGCAACATTAACAAATGGTGTATACTATTGGAAAAATAATTTTATTTCTTGAGAAAAGATCAATCCTCCTTTAGAATTTTGTTGCCGAAACGGGTCTATTCACAATAAATGTAAAATTGAGTAATTTTCCAGTGAAAAGTGTGCTTTTATTTTAAAGAGATAATACTAAATTGGTTTTGGGCCTTGGTTTTTTTCTTTCAACAAAAATGTAACTTTAATTTATACCTTAGTTGGTCGTTTTCTAAAACATTTTATTTTGTTTTAAAGGAATTTCATTCTTAATAATATTATATCGGTAAGTTTAGAAAAGGCTTATGTTTTGCTAAACTTTATAGATTTTCCCCATATAGCTTAAAATACTTTTAAAAGGTAGGAGCCTAGATCTCAGGATTAAAACACAAAAGATTTTGGGTTTAGTGAATCTGGACTACAAGTTAAACCAAAAAAAATCGTCTTGCTTTGCTCGCCCTCTGATAAAACGTTTAAAATTTACAGTCTCAAAAAGCCAGGTATTGCTTACGTTGCTGACCAATATACCATTATCTTTTGCAAAATTATATGGTGCACTGTCACAGTATGGTTTTTGAAATACCAATGGCAATTTGTTGTTTTAAAAACCGCCAATATGACAATATGTCATCTAAAAACAATCGTTCATCTAAAAACAATCGTTCTTGCGGCTCCGTGCCCAAGTTCAATTAAATCAGCGCTGTATGTGTGTTCTGGTCATGCGTAGATACGTGATGGGACGTGTTTGAGTATTATTGGGAAAATATTAGCGGAATATTATTGAGTGTGTCTGTGGAAAAACTTATTTAGCCCTATAAAAGGACTTTTTTACATAAATCAAGCAGAAACCTGTTTTGGGAAGAACAAACCAGGAAAATTATTCTGTCTATATTGTTTAACGCCAATTCCAGCGACCTCAATCGCAAAACAAATGGTTTGTTCAATAAAATCCATTTGTTGCTGCCGTTCGTACATTTAAACCAGCAACTAGGTATATTGTTTATCATATGTGTAGCCGTTTTCTTTGTGAAGGTCGAAAAAAGTCATAGACACACAACGTTTTTGCATTTAGTTTTATCATATATTTTATCAATAGTTTAGTGAAATTGTGATGATTTACCAATATGCACAATGCATCAGGTAGATTCTGTGAAATTAAAAATGCAGAATTTTGGCAGCTGTTTAGTCAAAATACTAGGGTCAAGTCATGTTGTTTTTTTCGGAGATTAGAATGTGTTAACTACTACATGAAAATTCTTAAAGTCCATTTGTATCTGTTTCTTTCTGAGCCTAACTTGGAATGTCTGAAAAATCACAGTGGTATAGTGTTATAGTGCAGCTTTTAAATATAGGTTGTTTTCTTCCGTAAAGATTTTAATAGCTCAGATTTGGAAATTCATATAGGCAAAAGCTCCCAGCCTTCAGTTCTTGAACAAATAGTAAATTGTTAAAAATCCCTTTTTAGAGTCAGAACTATCCGTTTTGACTTGAACTAAAATGTCATAACAAAAAAACAGAACAAATCTATGTTGCTAGAACATAGACTAACCGTGTCGATCGTGATGTGTTCAGTCTACTACCAACACTTTAGATTGAGACAGATCTAGCAGAAATATATAAAAAATTAAATGACATAGTTTTATGATTTTTGCCATTTTTAATGCTAATTTGAACACATAGATGCTCATGCTCAAATGTTCCCATAATACGAGTTTTTAATTTATTTGACGAGTAATTTACATAACGAGCCGATTCAGTCAAAAAGCGAGGCGAGCTCTTTCCATCATTTAATATTGATAATTTAAATTCAATTAGCGAGCCAATTCATCAATTTGACAAGCCGGAAAATATTTTCTCTATGAGGGAAACCTTTCAATTTCTTACAAGTTCTAAGGTTGAATTTTAATCAAATTATAAATATTTGGTTTTTAAGGATAACCATGGATTGGTCAACGCGATCAAAACGGATGCTTTCGCTTGTTATAATAATTATTTGATTAATACGGGGCATGTCGGAACTCCGGAAAAGTAAGAATGCATCTGACTGCAAAGGAATATTTGTAAAGGGTATGCATTAGTTCTTGAATATGGAGCAGCACTCTCACATTAAATAAAATTGGCTAAATTAGATTGAGTCGTCATTACATTTGTGTTTTACGGACATTTAGATAGATAACTTTATAAATGGAAAATAGATTAATTAAAATGTATAATATTTTAACTATCCTTAATTATCATGCAACATGTCTCATGTTGTTTGCATTTTCTAGTTAGCCTGTTTTAAGTATGTCAGAAACTTGTTTACACTTAAAATATCATCCAAGTAAAAAACCATCACTGCATAGCAAATAAAAACTTGAAATATTTAATTTTATTGTCACAGGAGGAACAATAAAACAGCTAATTGGAATTCCATCGGCTACCTTACACTGGTCAAGTGATCACTGTTGTTATTATTTTGTGTTGGTAGGTTGGAATAAAGCTTCTGCGATGATTTTGATATTCCCAAACAAACTATTTTGACGGGAAAAGTGAAAGTGGAGATGGACATTTTGAATGATTCTCTACCAACTGAGGAAATAAAACATATGATGAAAAACTTTTTCCTTTAATATGCAAAATCCATCTTTCTGGGGCATAATCAAACCCTGCCAGCCTACTACCCGGCTAGATTGCAGTGACCAGAGATTTATTACAAGCCATTTTGGCAGGCAATTCGATGAAATTGGGAATAGTGTGGCTACTGGGACAATTTGTAGGGTTCATGTTTCCAGCAATTATTTGTTTAGAAATTTTGCAGGTGCTCGAATGTTTGATTCACTTGAAATTGGTCAGCAACGTCAAAACGATCAACCGGAGCCGATCTACTTTTTTCAATTATTGAAACACGAAAAATGACAAAATATTCTTTTAAATGCCAGAATTCTCTCACAGGTCAATATTGATCAATTTGTCAACTAATTTGTTTGGAAACCTGGCAACCTCAAATCATGGCAACTCAACAAATAATCTCAAAACAAAAATGTTTTCAAGGCTTTTACTTTACTGCACAGCATGCTTCAACGAGCTATAAAAGTGGACTTTAGTCTATTCTGTCTGTGTAGAGACTGAAGATAAAGTGAGATGTTGGAATGAGACTTGACCTTCAGATCGAAAAAAAGTCATCTCATGTATTTCATCAGCTGAATTGCTGCATTGTATACTAGCCTGTTTCTCATCAAAAAAAATTTTGCATTTTGGAATAATTTTCTTGCACATTCACAAAAAAAATAATAACAATATCCATCTGCTTTACATTTACATCTGAGAAAATAATTAAAAACTACTGAAACAGAATTAAGTAAATCATAATATTTAACTATGATGATATTGATTTGAAATATTATAAAAAATAAGTAATTTAGTTTTAGTGTAACAATTACAATATGTATGACAAAGTAATAAAATTAACCATTTTGTGTTGAGTATTTAGTTTTCTGACATGTCACAAGGATAAATTATAATTGAAATAAAATTATTTGATTTTAAAGGTAACCATGGCAACTGAAATGCGGTGTTCTACCTGCCAAATTATCCAAAAAGTAAATGGTCTCTATGGAATTATTTTAGCAGATCCTGATGAAGTGACCATAATAAATGCACATTTGGAACCGCACGCAAATAACCCGGGTCAAATCTTCATCATCATCATCGCTGCATAAGCCGTGGGGCTCGGATCTGGAGAGGTTAGATGGACAGTCGTCTTTCCGGAGTCTGCACCTCGACTAAATTTCCTCGCCAATTTTGGAACTGCTATAAAACAATCCAGTAAACTGGGAATGGGTCGAAACGAGAAGATCATTTTGACATATCACAAATTCCAAGTTCTTCAGTTTGATATGCTGCCCGTTGTGGTTAGTCGAATAAAAAGCATTGGAACTTTGTAATTCAAAAGTTGGTTGTAAAAATTACATGAAGTATGATTTTAAGCAAAATATTTCAAGAGTAAATTACATTTGAAGTAGTAACCGTTGAAACGAACTTTCTATGGTAGTAAAATGTTTTGGAAATAGAAATTGCTTAAAGCAAGAGATTTTGGAAACTGGATAAATAAAGTACATTCCTTGAGTTAATGGAATGCATTTGTTCTAGAATCATTTGCAAATTACTTCGTTGCCCAATAAAACAATTTATAATCTAAATTGTGTCTAAATGTGTGCCCATTTTAATATTAAATCTCGCAAAAAAACGAAAACTGACTGAAAAACTTGATTATTGTAGTTAATTATGAATGCTATGATATAAAAGTTTAAAGCAAAAATGTTTATCCATTTTGCTTAATTCATTTCAGTAGCTCAAACCACATTCTCTTTTGCTATGCCTAAAACAGAACTCTGAAAGATAATTGGTCACAAACAATACTTGATACTTAAAAAGCAAACTTTTAACAAACAATTTCTGTAAAATATGAAGATAATTAACAATAACAACTTGTTACTGGTAGTAAAACGAATTATGCATGATAATTTTTTATCCATTTTAAAGTTTCTTTATAAGCATTTAAATTTATTATTAATCAAATAATTAAACTTAGTTTTGTAACATAAACTAAAAATCAGAAAAAGAACAAGTTTAAAATACAAGTGTCGGAAAGTCCTCGAAATATTATGGCTAATGTAACACATTGTTAACAAATTATTTTTGCTCCAAGATGCTGTTCTTATGACTAACTTTATTCTTTGCACTTACCCTACAAATAGTTAATGGCATTATAAAAATCAAAATATATTTTAATGCTGCAAAAAAGCCATCTTAAGTTTATTTACAAGTAATTTCATGTAATGTTGCATACACTTAATCATTTTCTGAAAACTAGTTGGATAAAACTAATAATAGTATTCAAGTATTTAATTTTAAAAAGAAAAATAGAAGCCAGTGTTAGCAGACAGTGTAACTAGACCTCAAATAATAAAGCGATTAATTTATATTTTAAGGAAAGCCTTTGGGCTAAAAATATATATTATATCATTCAGATATTAAAAAAGTATTTAAGTGAATAAGAAATATTCTAACAGAAATATTGTCTGTTACAAGCTGGTTTCAATAAAATGGAGGATGCTTCTCACATTTATATTTCTCAATAATTAGTATATAATTTGAAACAACAAAGATTGTCTAACCGCTTATTCGGGTATGATTATAACGCATTTCATTCTTATTTAAAAATTTCCTGAAGCAGATAACAAGCAAGAGGAGCCCTCACCTTGTTTTTGCCCCAACTGTTTTGTTCGTCCATTTTTTGGATCTCGTCTTTGACACTCAGCATCTGTGTAAAACAAAGATAAATGACAAATGCATATTTTGAAGATGTTAAGACTAAATTACTCGCAAAATAAATAATTTTAGCTTACAAAACCATTACTAAATCTGTTCAATACTGATTGAAGCGCCCGCGTTTTGACATCTTCTACCGGAATCCTTTCATTTCTCAGCTCCTCGTCTTCAGTTTCATCACTGCTTATTTGATTACTTCCGTTCACTATACTGGATTCATCAGCAAAACGTTGATATTGTGACTTCATGGTAGTTTCTACTTTGACAACCGGCGGGGGAGCAACATAAGCGGATACTGTCCTTTTAAGTCTGGTTGAACTTCTTCGAGGAACAGTTAAATTTTTGGAGGTTGAAGTGCTGACTTTTATTGGCTTTCGTCCAGCAGGTTGAAGCGATGTACCCTGAAGAGCCTCTAATTGTCTGTGATGACGGTTTTGTGGGGCTCCTTTGGGCTGCTGTGGTAGCTGACGACGCTTATCTGTTTAAACAGGTGCTTGTGGTTGTGAAGGTCCTTGTCTTGGGATAACTACTCTTGGCAGTTGAGGCGGGTTATAGTTATTGCTGAGTTTGTAGGCTTCAATGTCTTTGGGATCGCAAAGACGGACACAGAATTTTTTTCGAATTGCTGCAAATCCTCGAATGAACTGGAAAATCTAAAAAAGCAGTGTAATATAAAAAATATAAATAAATAATTTAAAAATAAATAAATAAACAAACTTTTATACGATAAGTCCTCAAATTTCGGCCAATTGGTATTTTTTTTTACCTCATAATGCAATGCCGAACGAAAACCCTGTCCATTTTTTGGATTGCTTGGGATATAGTTTCGTGTGCACGCAAATATTTTGCTTTTTGTGGTCACCTGTTTAAATTATAATTTAAAACCAAATAATATTGTTGTTTATTAGTTCTATTTAGATGATTGTTGAAAATTAAGTGAAAGGCGTAATGCAAATTATAGTTTATTGAAACAAACCTCTTGTCTTGAGTAATGAGGCCAGCATTAAAAGTTTATTTGCTGTCGTAATATTTGGATCTTCTAATTGAATTATTCAAACCTTCAACTTACATGTTTTAGTTTCAACTTCCCATTCAAAAGCTCAAACCATGATTGGTCAAGTAATCACGGGTCCATTGGGTAGAATGGACTTTGGTCCAGTCAAAGCTAGCTGGACAAATTGCGGTAATGTTTTGTCTTTTTGCATCTTCATTATATTTTTCAGATACTTTAAAATATTTCAACAGTTAATATAATCATCCGAGCAAGCTGCACTTTTTTTCACCAAAAACTCAAATTCGTGAAAATTTTTCCAACTTTTTAATGAGTATATTGCTGGTATCAGGCGCTATCAGATGTGCGAAGGAAATCTTGTTGAGAAACTTATACATAATGTTGTGGCTAGTGGGTTGTAGGTGATGGAATGCACGCTGCAAAAATATATGGAGATTTTTAATGCAATATGTCGCTAGTTGTTTACACATAAGAACATGTGTAATTTTCAGGAAATATTTTGTGCGCTCGGTGTATGTACATATTTAGGAAAAGTAAGCTGAGAAAATACTAAAAGGTTATTTGGCATCTCATATTATTACAAATTTTACGGAATAAGCGAATACTTCCTCAGACGCAGAAAGATATACTATCACTGCTCTGGGAGAAACTGAACATGATGTAAAAGATGGCCTAAGAGAATTCAGGGCATTATCCCTGTAACTCGTGTCTTGCGTTTAAAAAAATGTAGCACTTTCGTATATTATTTACACTTAATAACTTGTATATGGAGGGATGAGATATAACTTTGCAGTATATACCTTATATATATACGTAATAACCGATTTTTCCAACAGAGATGTACGTTTTGTGTTAGTTCCAATCTGGAAATTTATATAAATTGGTATTTTCCAATTGCGTCCTTCAAAGGTATATAATTTCAAAAAACAATTTATGAATTAGAAATAATAATACATACCGGTATTGCATTGATCTCTTCCGATTTTTATTTATTTATTTTTATGTAGCTATGAAGATTACATTACACATAAATTGAAGAAGCTGAGCATACTTAAAAGATATTTAAACATTTTGTTTTTTTGTACATTTCAAGGTAAAATTTATAAACTAAAGAAACAATTAGTACATTATACTGTTAATGGATGAATTTAGGCAAACGCACTTAAACAGCAGATTTGAATACTTTAAAATTATTCAGCAAAACATGTTTACTTTGCCTGTATTTTAAAAATTATTCTAATTTTATTTTAATTCTGTACATATGGCAGTATTTAGACTGAATTACACTACAAATTATTATTACATAACTTACGATTAGTTAGTTTTAATTTTTATTTTCAGGAATTGTGTTTACTTAATCGTGTTTTCAATCTGACGATATGGATTAGTTTTGTAACAGATCAAAAATACTAGCATTGTCATGAAGACTTACATATTTCGAGAAATGTTTTCTTACAGTTAGATAAACTGAAAAGAAGGAAATAAAATGATCGATTCGCGTTTGGGAGACGAATTGCTAGATAAATGCACAAATGAAGGATAGCATTAGACATAATATTCTAATGTTTTTTATATTATGTAATCTAAGCAAATTCAAACAAGAATTTCCTATCTTTATCCTTCAAAGTGTTAAAATCCTACTGTTTCAGTTATATTCTGACCAGTTTTGTAAAGTCAAGAAGTTTAAAATAATTTATTTAAAAATCTAAATTCGATGAATTAATTGATAAATATACTTTTTAATTAATTTGACTGAGCTAGCCACAAGAAAAGAAACGAAACCAATAAATGAATGGTTGAAGTTATCAGTGGGAAGCGGAGACTAATTTGTTCCGTATTTTCCTATTTCCGTTTGAGTTGTTAGTGGATGCACCATTTACGCTTTCTGTTGTATAATTAAAGACGAATATTCATAACAATTAAATTAAATGGACGAAACAAAACAAAAACTATCAGAAAGTTAGAATGTGATCACTTTTTCTACAAGCCAAGTCCTAGATTAAGATAAAGATGAAGAACACAACTCACAACGGTATTTATTGAAATAGTTATGGACTCACTGCACATCCCGGTTTACTGTTATGTAATTGTCATTAAACCGTAAAAAGTAAATGTGCCTACCGTATATTTCTCTCGTCATGTCTAGTCTACTTGTGCATTCAAATCAATGGCAAGAAGAACAAGAGGAGAGAAGAAACACGGGCACAGCGCAGGCACAACGAAATAATATTTTTTTGTTAATGCACACAAACAAAAACACCGTTCATTCATCACGTCAACGAATATCTCACACTTAAAACTTTTGCTACCTCTTTAAATCTCCACATTTTTTGTACTAAAAATAATAGTAAAATTATAGGTTGCATGTATCAGTGTCATGATGAGATGGAGAACTGTGGTAACGTTAATGTTCTTTGTTTTGATGTTGATCTTGTTGCCTGTGATTCAATCAGTTGGAAAAACTTATGATTTCATCATCATACTCACTCAAAACATTATTTTCAACAAACGTTTCTTTCAACTGACGTAATGTATAAAATATTTTCGTCAAGAGTTATTTTTAAAAAGTCTACTAGCCACTTTCATTTAGAATACATTCATAGAAAAAAAATTTCAAATTTTATTTTTTACTCGGCTTTATACTATAGAAAATATGCTAATACCAAAAACTTTGCAGCAAAGTCTCGGTCATTTCGACGAGAAATTTCTCGACTAACGCCGCTATTATTTTGCAATGAACTGAGAAAATAATGCAGGCTTGTAATTACCGTTGGACATGCTAATGCCTATATTTGTAATACTATTTAATTTCCATTATCAAAGTTGGTGCTTCCTCGTGGAATTTAATTACCTAAAAAAATTTCTATATTATGGGAAATTTTTGTTAGAAAAATATTAAGTACAGTCGAAGCTCGATGTAACGAACAAGCAGGGGATGGTGATTTTTTGTCCGTTATAGCTATTGTCTGTTATATGTATAACGGACATGTCCGTTACATGTATAACAGACATGTCCGTTATATGTATGCATGCACGTGCTTACATTTCAGGATCAAATTTTAGAATTAAAAAGCAGAAATACGGGTATGTGTGGGCTACTTTTCCCTTTTTAGAGGAATGTGAACAAACAGAAAGAGTGGAGTTGTCGGAATTTTGTTAATTTAGGAACATACATCAGTTTCAGTGCTAAATTTACTAATGCTTGGTCTCTGCGATATAACAGACATGTCCATTAAATAGCAGAGACGCATGAAAATCCCAAAAATACCCGTTTACTTGCTTGTTTTGGCATGTATGTCCGTTATATAACGCGGGAATGCTTGCTGGGATCATCAAAATGTGTCCGTTATGGGTATTTGTCCGTTATATGCATTGTCTTTATCATGTGAAATCCAATCTCGCTGGCAGAGATTCTCACAATGTGTCTGTTATAGCTATTGTCCGTTATATGCATGTCTGTTATATCGAGCTTCGTCTGTAATTATTAAAGCCGCCAAATATTCTTAAATAAAACATCTACTCAAAAAGCAGTTAGGCCTTTCATTCCATTCATTAGCTAGAGCTTTTCGATTAAAATCAATTAAGTGATATCAGCGTGCGGTTTTATTTATTTTTCGATTGGTTGACTTTTCTTGAAACTGAATAGTATTCACATTTTATCTGCTCGTAAAATTCCAATATATATTATGATTTTAACTCATCTGGATTACGTAGCTAACTGAAATTAAACTATGAAGTTGGAAAAGACAGAAAAATACGTTATCTTAGGTAAACACTTGATTAGTTTCAATAATGAAAAAAATTGTATTGTAATCCTTTTTATTATCAAAGCTACGTAGCTAGAAATATCCAAACTGAAAAATAAAATAAGTGCAAATGTTTACCACAACCTTATACGTATATCAGTTTGAATTAATTTGTTCCCTAAATACATGTAATTACGTCATCAAAAAGAACAACGAAACCATTTCAGACGCATGTTGTGTGAAAATATTTGTGTTTTATTTTTATGATAATTGGTTTAATTGGTATGCCAGGGACATTATTATTGTGAAGAAATGTCCATGGTTACAGTTTGTACTTAAAAGTTTACGTATTATTAACACATTTGCTCTGACACAGCTCATTGAACTTTGAAAAAAGCACATGCATGTACCTATTATATGTAATAATTTACATTTAGTATTTTACTGGCTTAAGTAAGAATAACCGAACATATGTTAAATTTCGACTTTTATTTTATTTAAAACCAAACTTGAAAATGAAAATAAATTTACAAACAATAAAAGTTGTAAAAGTAACAGTCTCCCGTAGAACTAACAATGAGTATGCAATGTAGAAAAGATCTTTATGCACTGCAGCAGCTCGGTTACTTTTGGGGGAAGGCGAAATTCAGTCAGAAGGATCAGGTTTTTATCGCTCTTTTTTATCTAAATAATTTGCATTTATAGATAAGAGATTTTGTTTACTGATAAAAACGACCTTTTTTGAAGCTGTTATCTGCTCATTTGCATAAACTGGCTAAGAGAATTTCATCGTAGCCTTTTCATTTCTCCAGTTCATGCTATTAAGCAGATAGCAGCTCCAAAAAGGTCGTTTTTATCAGTAAAAAATCTCTTATCTATAAATGCAAATTATTAAGATAAAAAAGTACCATAAAAATCTGATCCTTCTGACTGAATTTCGCCTTCCCCCAACAGTACAATGACAAAAATTCTGGAAAATAAGGAAATGCACATTAAATAGTTAGCTTGAAGAGAATTGATTTCTTTACGCATGCAAGATTACGTATTGCAGCTGAACAAAAGGATATTATGAATTTGATTGAATAAAAGATGTTCCACGTTTTTTAACATGCTCAGATACAGTTGTTCTGTGTCATGAAAAAAGAAATAAAAAACACAGGAATGAAATGAGTGAATTTAGAAGAAAACTGTTTGTTTTTTTGAAATATTTTAAGTAAAACATATTGCGAATATTTAAACAAAAGATACTAAACCGTTCAAGGAGCAAAAGGACATCTTTTTATTTTACTGCAGCAGAAGGGAAAAACATGTGCACTTGCTTTTTTAAATTTCAAATTGATGCAAATTTATGAATATTTGTTTATTTTGGCTATTACTTTCAAAGAAAACACGTATCAAAGACTTAAAAGTTCTAAATGCGATTGAATTTGAATGCAGTTTCATTTTTTATGACATAGTAATGCACAGCCCCTAAGCTACACATACATTCCTGCTTAACCGTCAAAATGAAAATCGCACTAGAGTTTTGGATGATTGTTAACCCTGTTCCTCTTCCATATCAACACGCAACAATTTCTTGGAAACTTGTTCTTTTGTTGTTGTTTCGTCCAATATTCTTCTCTAAT
>JAQFYG010002178.1:0-15704 GCA_034694325.1 Entomobrya corticalis
ACCAGAAACAACCCCGGCGAAGCCGGGTTTTTACATTACATCTGGCACTTACCTACCTCGGTATTTACCGATTTATTTATCAATATAAATATACTCCTACACGTCCTTGATAAAAGAAATTACACATAAAATATTTCTGAGTAATAAAAATAGCTGATAAGAATATCTTTGTGTTTTGTTCAATTGTTTAGATTTGTTTTCTCCCAATGAAGAGTACCCATATACTTATTAGGTAGGATATTCTGCAGTACTGCTGTGAAATAACAGATAAGAAAAGAATAGAAATAAATAAAATTCATGCATCATCATCTTGCGAATAAAATGGGGAACTGGGTAAATGTTATTTAGAACCCATTTTAAACAATTTTATCACGATTTTCAACTTTAACTGCGTTGGCGAATGGTATGATATTTGTATGTACCGTCAAAAAAGAGGAAACTATTGTAAGTTACCCACCAAGCGATAGTCTGTACCTTTTTTGCAAGAGTGGGGTAGATAAGTGTACATAACAATCAACTATGTTGTATGTAGTTCCTCTTTTCAGTCTTTTCTCTCTGAAAGTGAAACTGAGAAAGTGGAAATGGCCGTTTATTTTCGGCTGATTCACTCAACACTTCTCAAACACGTCCACAGTCTCACTAAGTTCGTGCAATACTATTCTTCTTATCGGACATATACACTTGCCGTAGCATTGTATTATGATTTTATGTGAAGAAAAGAAAGATATGAAATCAGTAGTGGTTATGCGAAATCATCTCACTACAAAATAGTCTGGTTTCTCCATATAATTTCCTGTTTTGTATTCAGTGTGATTGCTTCACACATTTCGTCTCTCTCTTTCGGTCTCTCCATCCGCATCCATGTGAAAGGAATAACTGAAAATGTCAAGTCATCCAAACACGTACACTGTAATACCTATACAATTTGATAGCAATAAGAACAGTTCTTTATATTTCTACACCACATTATGGACGTATTCATATAAATAGGAAATAATGGAATATTGTTGTTGGAATGAAAAGCGCAGCTTTCCCTATTCAAAACGTTGGCGACAAAGCTTTCTCCTATCTTATTCCTATAACCTGCGTATGAATGTTGGGATGGATATACCTTTGATAAAGTGTGCACGGGGGCTGTTGTAGATGAAAAGAAGGAAAATTGAAATAGTTGATGATGACGGTGTTGACAGGAGCGTTTTTATCATTTTAGTTAGGCTCGCTATCATCTTCCTTACGATCTGAGTGGAAGAGAAAGAGGGAGAAGGATTTGTTAAGACTAGAAACACTGCACGGTTCATTTCATTTTTTCTTCTTGTTTTCTACCAATGCTATTTTCGGGGAAATGCTATTTCTCTTGTCAGGTTACAGTAACGAAGGTTACCACGGCATGTTTCTTATGTGAACCATCTTCTTGAAGTGAAAGTGAATGAATGCGGAAAGCTTTCATTTTCTCCTATCAGCTATGCTGACTGATTTAAGATATACACATGTGCATGTGCTGCTACTGAGCTTTTGTTCATTCCAGGATCCAGGAGGAAAAGCAGCAGCAGTTTTTGTTAGGTGGACATGCTGATACTCAGCAACGGGCGGGAGAAAAGAGAACATGGTCCTGTGGTTTTCGACTGGTTAGATGCTCTTTCTCGCTCTGCTTCCTCCGCTGATCAGTTTCTACCAATTTCTTGATTTTTACATGGTAGGGAGTATTGTATTAGCTTGTGCTGTTGTGGGACCTTAATTGTCTTTCCTCGGCATCAATCAATATATATTACCACTATGCTAATGACATGACCAATTCAGATCTGATTACTATTAAAATGGTACTGGAATACATTGCTGGAGTAGTCGTTTGTTTGAGCAATGGTCGATTATATGGGGTATGTAGAATATCATTAGATATCTTCTTGTGCTCTCTTAAAAAACAATTTTCGGATTTTCTCTCTCTCTTACCTGCTTACACTTGCCAACAAAACAACTAACAATTTAAAATATTGGTTGCAGTTGTTGTTGTTCAACGTGGGCTTTCTTTTTAAACATATTTTGGAGAGGATAATAGAGCAAGTACGTAAATTTGCTGTGAAATTGCGTGGTTGGCATTTTATTCCCGAACAAAATTGTGTCCGGTGTCTATTACCATTACTACAGATGAAAGATCCAGCACTTTTCAATGAGATATTAAAAACTATACTCGCATAAATAGCCTGTGGACGTGTTGTAGCCAATGATTCGGGGTGTGGGTTTTGGCAAAAAGTCCTTCCTTACCCCACATCCTAGCTCACCACACTCTACGTTTTATTACTAACATTACGTATTCTTTTACAACCTTTGGAGTCTGTTTTTTCGGAAGATCCGTGAGTTCGGACAAAAAAGTCGACAATGCTGTCGAGATCAGTTTTTATCACATTTACAGCAGGATGATGTGCAATATAATATATTACATATAATATATAGCGTACATTAGTTACTGGTTTTCCTGATATTTCTTTTTCGACGAATGTAAGACAATATTTTCAGTCAGAAAAGGAAATGAGCTTAGAGAATCTCTAAATCCTAAAAAATATCTTGATTTTCTAAAATGAACAAAAAATCGAAGTATCGCCACGGGTGGTTGAGCCTGGTATTATTACACTTTTATTCATTTTTGAGCCGCAAGTGTATATTTCAGTGTTTTATGAAACACAGTATTGTCTTTCTCTTCTTCGTTTAGAAAGTCTGAAATAAGTTCAGCATTATTTTTGTCTTGTTGGCATTTTAACGTTGTGCACAAAATAATATTCCCCCAAGAGGAAATCGGTTTTAATTAATTGCCAGGAAGACGAGATTTTTCCTGGCAGTTTGATCGCTTGAATTTTCACGACATATATGGAGAAATTGTAATGAAAACTACTTTCAATTGATTTAAAAATACATACATTCTAACCTATTGTTTATGGTCATATTTTATTAGATTTTATAATTATTGTATAGAATAATTTACAAGTAGCAAAATCACAAAATTGATAATAATGCTAAGACTGGCAAAGATTTAATTAAAGTTCTTTAACGTGAGTAAATTGCAAAAAGAATTCACTCCGTGGAAGAAAACCTGACTTTTTAAAACATTAACTGTACTTTTATTCGTTGCTGAGGGAGGAGACGGGACTAATAAAACGCCATTAAGATCAGATAGTATACACAGTTTGAGGAATTCAGGAAATATAGATCTTTAATATGCATGTATTGCAAGAGAATGATAAAGGAAAAAGTTTTAACAATTACTCCAATGATGTATAATATCTGTGATAAAATTGTGATGTTACCCAAAATGGCAATATAAATAGTTGTGTTTTGTTATTGCTTACAGGCGAAACTTGAAACAAAGGCTCTCAA
The DNA here is from genome assembly GCA_034694325.1 of Entomobrya corticalis. Classification (NCBI taxonomy): domain Eukaryota; kingdom Metazoa; phylum Arthropoda; class Collembola; order Entomobryomorpha; family Entomobryidae; genus Entomobrya; species Entomobrya corticalis. The sequence goes on from JAQFYG010002178.1 coordinate 3,367, forward strand.
GGCGAAAAGGCCGGGTTTCACCGACGAGCGCTACAATGAGACGTCCTACTACGTGGAAAATGGTAAGCAAAATAAATACTAAAAATACATTACTCGTTTACATGGTATAGCATACGTCCAACGTATGCTATATCATGATTTATGCATACCTACTCATATTTGGATGTGAATACATCTTCTATCAAGACTATAAAAGGATTATTCCAATGCGTACAATGAAATACTATGGGTTGGTGTGGTATACATTCTTTCAGTTAACAGTAAAAGTTTGTAGGTGCCAACCCTTCTGTGATTTAATTGCCTCATTAATTCTTTAACATTATGAGCGACTTGTTATTTCTCGTGTAACTGTAAAGCATATCATCATCGAAACACTATTTCGTTTGAACAAACGAGAAAATTATTTCATTTGGTGTTTTGATTAGCCAGCCGCACACTTGATCCGTAAAAACAAAGACTCAGAATTACTCAGTAGATTTAATACCTTTGTATCGATCAAGATCCACGTTCTTTATATAAGATCTAACTTGTTTTTAATCCATACATAAGTAGGTGGGTATTTATGTCTTGGTATTGCAGTCCGCAGTACTTTCTCCTTTTTTTCGTTTCGCTCCGTCCGTTTTCTATTTTCTTTCGCTACACTAACAAAGGACTTGACTGGAGCATTGATGGGCAGCACTATTTCTAGTATTTGTAATTTTTTATTTATAAAGCAACTAAACTAAAGCAAGTCATTCTTTCACTCAACGATTAACGTAAACTGTTTTAAAAAAACTCAAATACTTAAGGAATAACCGCGGAAAATGAAAAGTTCTTTGGATTCATTTAATATAAAGTAATCAAATAATGTGTATTTATATGATTTTGATTTACATTGCACATGCTCGTGTATTGAATACTTAAACCATATTATTAGCACCATCAGAGTAGCTACTAGTACTTCTATCACATCATAAGCGGAAAATATGCCATCAGCAAGGCACGACACTACAGTGCACACTGCACACACCACCCAACAAAACTTAACCTGTTTCTCTTCCGTTCCAAGAGGCTTCCTTCTTTAAAATCTTTGAATAGCCCGAGAGAGGAAGGAAGCAAAGCTATGATAATGACGTGAAACTTTAGAGCGATGAAAATAGTTTGACATGAATGAATAGTTTGTAGTTGTGGTGGTGTTGATGATGGTGTATGTGGGCATGTGTATGCAAATGGGTCTGGTAAGAAAAGAACAAAACAACACTGAATGTACTACTACTACTTGGTACCATGTACTTGGACTTTGCACTTATGTACAACTCTTGTTGATCGTGTTTGCTTGAGGAGACGTAAAAAAGAAAGAACCCAAAGAATTTGCTGCAGCGTAAATTGTCAAAATGTTAAAAACACTCCGTCCAAAGAAGCACAAAACACACACTTTGAGATTCTGACACACTGAAAACGCTCAAAGCTGAAAAAGAAACTTTCTCTTTTTATTCATTTTTGTTTCATTCGTTAAGCAAGAAAAGAAGGAAACCTCAGGCCTTGAGATACTTTGTGAAGTACTTAGCTGATGATGACGATGCAGGCTTAGGAAAGGGAGGAAGTCTAAGAAAACAATATAGTTGAGTATTTATTTTGAAGAAAGCGGTCCAAGGGGAAATGATATATACTATGTAAAATATAATTTATATTTAAAGATATACGTATACTTTAATTTCAAAGTGTACTTACTAAACCATATATTTACAATTAGTATAGGCTCTGTATATAGTTGCATTCGTAAAATGAAAGAGATAGCAACTTTACGCGGGTACTTACCCTGTATGGAAGGATGACGATAATGTGGTGATTACATTGATGAGCTTACGAGCTCCCTTGTCGTTCCTTTCATCATTTTTTCTCTGCTATATCATCTTTCTTCCTAAAAAGATGTACACATTATAGTAGAAAATTATGCTGTGGACTGGGGATCTGATTATCATGCTGACGATATCATTCTTTCGATAACAATTTCAGGCGATGGTTGATGGCCACCAAAATTATGGTGGTTGGTAATAAGGATGAGCTAGACAGCTCAGTGCAGTGGTGTGGTTAGTAGTACGAGTTGGTTCGTAATAAATTTGAGCAGAGGTACCGTACCTTTAAATATAATTATATTTTTAACAACTGCACCACTTTCCATATTTACAGAATTTTTCTCTTTCTCAAGGGACATTATCATTCTTCCGGGGTTGCCCTAAAACTGTTTATTTTGCTAATGAACAGTATAGATATCTATCTACACAAAGTCGGATACCAATAGTATTAAGTATAAAAGGAGTAATTCTATGAGTTTCCAGAAACGCCTGAGATCTCAGATTTCATAAGTTCAGTTGGCTATAGTTCTCCATTCGAAAAAGTAGGGTTTCTTAAGGGCAAAAATTTACAGCCAATACTGAGATATTTTCAGATTTAATTTTTTTCTTCTCGAAACGAGGGCAAACCATTTACACACAGCAGTACAAATTCTGATAACTGCAGTTTTTAGATAGGACCTAAAACAAAGATGAAAAGCACCACACAGAGATCACCATTAAGAATCTTGTCCCGGTCAAAATAGTCTATATGCCAAAATTTAAATAAGTTTGTGGAAAACTGTTCTTTTAAAACGATACCCAAAATGTAACCAAAACCAAACCTCAAAACCAGCTTTCAGCAGTTTTCAATTTGTATCACTACGCTATTTCGAATGTTAACCCGAAAATGATAGCATAGTAAACTGAAAATTTGGAAACTCATGGATTTACGTAAATGTATTTATAAATGGTAAGTTTTCTGCTCTGAAATTCTTTTCGCACATTTCTAGATTTACTACTCAAAAGATGGCGAGTGAATTGGTTGAAAAAACCTAAACTTGCTTCGTAACTTGTGCACTATGGGGGAAGTCGTTGGTTATTTCAAACAATTAAAAATGACAAAGACATTCTTTTTCTCTTGATTTTTTAGTATTTTTCTATTAGGAAAAAAGTATGAAAGGAATTTGTGGGGATCTCTTCTGGCATTTGTATTGCTCCTAACTTTTACTCGGCTGCTCTGCTACTGATTGTGAATATATCTGACTTTTTTACTAATATTCCTATTTCCCCTTTTCTTCTGCGTACATGACGTAAATGACATCAGCTCTCACAGGATTAGCATCAACACTGCACTGTGCTCTCTGAAAAATTGATCGCTCCTTGCAATGCTCCCAACTATCTGCTTTATTTGCTTCCTCTTTTTTGGCTTATTGGCTTAAATACATTGAGCAGCACATGTTAAAATGTCTAAAAGGCAATTTTTCTTTGGGGATTGATGAAATTTCAATTTCATTTGAGGAATAGAAAATGACGGTGAGAAGCGGTTTGCACACCAATAAGCATACTTACATACACTACTGCATTATTTACTTATTATTTTGACTAACTTTTCTTTCAATGCGTAGGAACTAGGAACAGATGGCGAGGTCAATTGTTTCTTTGATCAGCATCCTGTGGACTTCAAAATGCAATATTTTGTCTGAATTGAAATCATATTTGAATTCCTTACTCCGCCATTTCAATGCGATAGAGTCTATCCTCCCCCCCCCCCGTATCAGCTTGAGCACGTACTAATAATTTTACCATTTTTGAATTGAAACCCCTACGCAAGGATCAAGGAATTCTAGTCACTTCGTTCTTCGTAACTGCTGATAAATTATCCACATGTATTTTACTGTCACTAGCACAACCGCCAGCATGAACCGCAAGCTACCTAATTCTTCAGTGATAATATTATTTTGTACTGCTGTATATTCTTCTGTAGTATTAAACTTTAAGCTTACTACTCTCTACTGGCGTTACTGCTACTACTGCATTGCAGTTATTGCACGCTCTGTAACGGTAATGGTCAAGTAATCGCTATAATAATTGATTATGACAACGCGTCAAGATTCCACACAAAATACTAATGCCACAAACAACTCTTTGGTAAATTGTGCTGTGCACTGTAGCGGCAACATTATAATATTACGGCAGCTAGAAGGGCAATGGTCATTATGGTGTAATTTTCAGGAAGAAATGTCTCGTTCCTTCATCTGTGGACCAAATGTGATGTAAAATAGTAATAATAATAATTGTTGAATGATGGGCATGCCCAAGTGAAAATAAAATGTACATCTAGGTGATATACCTAGTTCGTTTTTGCAGCTTTTTGGAGAACGGAAGCAAGTTGTTGAAACCGTTTGGATCTCGACAACAAACGTAGACAGAAGCAGGTTTATATACCTCTGCATTTATATGTATGGATGGATATCCTGAAGGAAGTAAAAGTGTGAGGATGCAGGAGATATATAGAGTTCATCAAAATTCTATGACTGGTGAAGTGTACGAAAGAAAATGACAGTGAGAGAAATGAGAGTGAGTGGTGCTGTTTTTGTTGTGGACTGGGTGTCGGGTGTCACAAGTTTCCTCTTCCAATCCATTTATCTGTCCCTCCCTCTGCCCTTGTGTCTCACTTGGAATTTACGTTGCCAACGAAATGGAAAAGATGATGGTGGTATTATGAAAGTATTTATTTTTCTCTTGACTTGCAAAAATATAGGCATTGTGCGTTTAAGACTATCTGTATAATTTACTGAATACATTTCCAGGATTTTTCCAAAACACTACCACCACTTCATCTTTTTATATTATGTATTCTGATGTTATGTATCTGTATAAAAATACAATATTTGCTTAAAAGGGATAAACTTCTGTCTCGTAAGTTTTTTCCTGTATGATGGAAAGGGAAAAAAGTTATTTTTCTGAAACATGTGCACCCCTGCTTGCTAGTGTGCTGTATGTACTTAATCCTTTTCATTTTGTGGAAAAGAGAAAGTTATGCGGAAGACAAGATAAACTTGGCCATCACCGTCATATCATCATAACCGCTGTTATCCGCCTTGGAAACTTGCGACAAAATATTCTCCAGCTTGAATACTTGAATGCTGCAAGAGGGAAGTCTATCTTGTGTACATATTATTATTAAGATTGGTACTTGGTACACTTGCACATAGCAGGAGAAAGTAATGTAAAGTGTACACAATTGCAATGGGATATACACAAGAGCATAAGCAGAAACTGGATATCTTTGGGAAACGGAGAGTGAGTCAAGTTTACACTTTTCTTTCGTGCAACTTAATCTTACTGTGTCCTGTGCCTTAGTATCTTTTTGTAAGCTTTGGATAGGACTATAGGACCCATGCATGCATGCATACATGTGCTCAAAAGAACTTTACTTTATTGGTAGTAACTTTTCTACTTGGATGGCTGAAGATGCTGCAGAAAGAAAGTGGAAACTTCATATTATTCATTCCCTCTCTATTTGAATCAGCGGAAGCCGCAGGTTTCGCCTTGTCCGTCTGTATATTTGTGTGCATATTTTGGATAAACTATCGAATGCAAATTCACAAACAAAGGTTAAAATGGGTGTCTTGAAATCAAACTTATTGTGGTGATTGTAGATTCCTTATTTATATTTGTTTGTAGATAAATGAATTATGAAAGAGGATGGATGAGATTTCACCTATGTAAATGCATTCAATAGACAATAGATAAGATGCAATGTGTGTAATGTCAACATCGAACTGCTTGGAATTGCATAGCAGAGATCCAAAATGATCAAAACTGTATACAAGGACACAGAAACTTCTTCAGCTTCCGCTACTTTGTAAGTCTGTCTTGAGCATGCTCTTTTTCCTTTCTTAGGTGTGTTGTGTTAAAGGATGAGTACTGGTACTGAGTATTTCCTGGCACCATTTTGCTTGAGTGAAGAGGTATAGTATATTAACTATATTATATGGTACCATTTGGCATTGTAGGCCCTTGAAATGGTTCTGCCGAGAATGGTTGTACTATGTAAACCGAAAACATTCTGGTCTGGTGATGTGAGGAATGTTATTACCTTTTATGTACATATTTATGTAAGTATGTGGATAGGTATTTTTTTACCATTTTATGAGAGGGCTTTAGCAAAAGACATTTCTCCGTAAATTTTCTCATTTACCTTTAAAATGTGTGTGTCTGGAGCATTTATTGTCCCGATGGGGGATGCTTTTTCCTGGGCACAGATGCTCTTCTGCAGCCGGAAGAAAACAGGAGATTATTATTGGATCAATCGACAGTTGAAGAAAGGCATAAAAATGAATTAAAGCAAAGGAAATGTGACTATGTACGTAAGTATATACTTCCGTCCGGGAAACAGGAAAGGCAAACGTCGTTGTGGGGTATTTGGGCTTTTGAAACGTTTGGGTTGCATGCAATCGTCGTTTCCGGACATTATCATTATTTGCCTAAGTCCAATTATTGGAGGGTTTCTCTAATTACTTTCAAAATGAGAAGAGTTGGTAAAACTTTGACAAGAATGAGTTGATCTTTTTGTTCTGCTGTTAGAAAGAACAAAACCCTCAAAAAATTCCGATCTCCATTATTTATTAGCTTATTACTAGCAACTTTCTCTTATTATTGCTTTTTCAGAATCCTTAGTTTCATAATGTTTTTTAGAATGTTTCTGGTTGGTCCGTGAAGTTTCTTGATTGGCTTAAATTTTATTCCAATTCTTGTATTTTGCGGATTTTTACTGTTAGAAACGCTGATCAAAAACAGTATCCTAAACTATAAACCCTAATTAAGTATCTCTTTTTTCAATTCCATCTAACTGCAATGAAATGGCCCAGAATGAGATGAAAATGAATTCAATCAATTTAATAATCTATCAAATTTTGCATAACCAATTGTTACCTTTAAAATATAGCAGTCATTCAAAAGAACACGAGGTTGCGGATAAACAAAGTCCATATGCCTGATAGTATTTAAAATATTTACCACAAATGGGATTTTCATCTTAATTTGCATAATCAAGTTCATTACTTCAGCTCTAATTAACTTTGCGCATCTTATTATTAGTTTATCGCGTGCATTCATGAAGAGAAGTAATGTTTGATCAAGGCTTTTATATTTTTACCTTTTATTTTCCCATAGTATAGCGAATGGCCACATACTTGAGTATGTGATGTGAGCACATTTCTGCATTCCCAAAAAGTAGACACAAGCTGTTTTCTTCTGTATCATTTTTTACTTTTGATCTTGAAAGTGAGAGCAAAAAATAGTTTTTTCTTTTGATATATGTCTTTAGCAAAGCACATTCAACGTTAATACTGTTTATTGAGTATGTCGCAAAGAGATCGAAGCACGGTATAGTTATAATTGTTTGTAGGTATATATGCGAGTGTGTTTATACTTGTCAAAGTTCAAAAGGAAAAAAATCTTTGCTTTTTTTCTTCTCCAATTCTTCTTGTTCAAAAGTTACCAGATTAGAAATGTCAGATTGATTGGTTTGCTGCGTTGCCTTCTTTTCCTGCTGCTACTTCTACTAGTGCCCTGCGAAGCGAAAAAAGTTTCACTTGACTTTTTGTGCTATGTCGAGCAATTCTTTTATACTTTCTGCTTCTTGCTGAACGGATAAGAGGCAAAGTTGATATTAATAGGTGTACGCCATGAACGAAAAAGCTTTCCAATTAGTCCCGAGTAAGATTCTCCCTTTATTATTGCGTGATCAGCGTCATCATCGGTGCAAGAGAAAAAGAGGAGGAGGCAGGAGGCACAAACAAGTGTGATGGAAACTGCTACCTGCCTCTTTGACATGCACGTATGCCTTATCATTCTTGAACTAGTAGTGAGGCAAAAGCGTTCCAATTGGGACGGTATTATCATCGTATCATGGAATGAGAACAAAGTTGGAGAAGAAAAATCTCAAGCTCAGTGTTTATCATATCACGTGGTAAAATACTCGCGTACGATGATGATGTCATAACCCCATAACGATGATAGTTTTTTAACTTTTGTGTCACTGAAAATAAATGAGAGTGTGTTCTGATGAAATATAGCTGCGCCAGAAAAAAGTAGTTGATATATTGCGCCATAGTTGCAAACAAAATGTTCCGTGCAAATAATAATATTTCCGATGAAAGCGACTTGGATGGTGATTGAAATATTATTTTTGGGTTCTTTTTTCTGTGAGTTGGTAACAACGGTGCAAAGCATTTATGCCTGATGCTGCCTGTTTGCGTGTGTGCATGTGCATATTTGGCATGACCAGTTTGGTCCGACCTCCCCGACCAAAAATTCCACTCATTTGTTTCCATCTCTTCTTTTCCTTTCAACAACGAGCAAGTGAGATGGCTGAGACTGTAATAAGTTGTTCCGTCAACTTTTATGAATTGTTGATGTGTCCATTATAAACGAGCACTTGGCAAAAAGGCAAACGACTTAAGATAGACTCCGGCCGCGGCCCATCTATATAGATTTTACGTCTATGCTTAACACAGGACTGGGTTATTACATGTAGACTTAAATTGGTGCATGAGAAGATACGACACAGAAAAATCCCTTTCTTATTTACTTCACGTTCGTATAGCTCTGTGCTTTTTGTCTTTCTTTTCAAGAGAAATTGGTGATTTGCTTCGATGATGACATAGTGTTTTTTCTCCTCGAGTAAGTTATGGAGGTTGAATGTGCTCATTTCTCACTATTATTATCATCAATATTATGCAGTCTTTCTTATTTCAATACGATTATCTAGATTCTCACTTCATATTTCTGATAAAACTTGGTTGTGACTTGCCTGGTGATAATAATATATAATTGGAATGGAGCCTGCTGCCGTATGCTCTCTCATCTCTCCACTGAAGTGAAATGCTCAGGACGATTTGTTGTTGTTGTTTTGACACATCACTAGAGACCCATTTTTTTAAATGCAAAAAGTGTAAAAGGAAAGTACATACTATCAATTGTTGCGAGATGATGATTCAGAACGAGGATGATTATATCAAGGATAATGTTGAGACGTTTCAGAAGAATGCCAAAAGGAAATCGTTGAAAATATAATAATAATGGTTGAAAGAATAAAAAGGGTATAAGCTTTTCTTAATACCAGGGTTATCAAGATGAGATCACCAAAGCGAATGTATGTGGGTTTGGTGGGATTTGTATTAAAAGCAGATGAAGAAGAGGAGAAAAGCTCAAAGAACACGTTTTGTGTGTATGCCAACAAGTCGAGGATTTTGTCTAAAAGGCATGATGACGGCAGGCAGGGCATGCATGGTTTCATATTTTCATATGCTTTAAGGAAGCAAGTGCTCCATTCTCATCCTCTGAACCTCATCCTGACGGGAAAATGAGAATAAAATAAAATAAAAATGAATGGCTGATGGATATTCTATTTCTTGTAATTGTGCTGTGGTAGAATCAGGAACATCATCATGACTGAGTGAGTGTGTACGGACAAGTTTGCATTTTGAAATTGTAGCTGACAGTAAGAAATGTGATGTGAAATTGTAATGATTGGTTTGTTTTCCGAAATGGGAGATGAGATATCTGAGCGAGCAGACGACAGGCAGAGAGAGGCTGAGAGGCTATCTCCTTCTTCTTGGCATTGTGACAACAAAGTAGTTTGAAAATAAAACAAAACGAAAGGATTTTTCACAGCAAGAAATATATTTATTATGTATTATTGGATCTTATGATAATAAATGTATCACCAATTTTTAGAGTACTTTTTAAAAAAGTTTTTAAATGATGATGATAAAAACTATTTATTATCTTTCTGTTTTTTGTTTACAGGTCTTCGAAAGGTCTATCCATACTACTTCACGTTTACCACGTTTACAAAGGGTCGTTGGGTTGGGGAGAAAATTCTTGATGTTTTTGCGAAAGAATTTCGAGCACATCCTGTGGAAGAATACGTAAGTTATTATTTGTAAAAGTCTGTTTTGATCTTTTCACAGGCGTGTACCAATAGTCTTCTAGAAAAGCTGGTTAAAGCGATTGTGGTTTTCAGTAAAGCATCTTTTTAGGAAATGTACTAAAATTTCAAGTAAGTTATGCTACTCACTTGAATCTCAATTACATGTGAAGTTAGAGACAGAAACGTCATTGTCCTATTAACTTGCCGGTTCAGGCAGTTCAGGCTTTCCTGACAATTAAAGGGAAAATTAATTAATAAAAGTCATACGCTCGCACCAAATTGCAATTAGACTAATACTATTTAAATGTTTACAAATTTTAGAGATCTACTTCTACTCCATATATTTTGGTGTTGCTATTTTCTAAATGCTAATGTCACTTCGTGTGTGGCAAAGTCTGAAAAATAGAAACACGCTGTAAGTGAGCCGCCGTGGTGAAGATAATTAAATTGTGATAATGGAAGATAGACAGTGCAAATGTTTTTCTGGTAGCTGTCACCCTAGCCGCTGTTCGATTCTCACTCTTAATTACAGCAGATATTTCACTTTCACGTCATTTCTGCTTAAGTTAACATTTAAAGGTCAAGCTCTGTTCTAAAAGCTCAACTTTAAATTGTGTTTACTTTACTCATTTATGTCACACGTCCTTTACAAGTTTCTCTTTACTTTAAACTCTGTCAGTCATTTTTGTATTTCCATGTAAACTATTTATTTTGTAATCCTCCATTAATCTAACATAGGACAAGGGACAAAATTGTTATTTTTAGAGCATGCTTCATTATAAAGGTTCAAATGCGGGAAATTTTGTTACTATGCCTGCTCCTTTCGAGAAGCAAATAATTTTTGCTTACAGAAAACATATAAAACAATAAATAAATGGAGCAAAGAAAATAAATTACTTTCCAAAAGAATTACTTCTTGTGTTGCTAAATTGTTTTAAAGGTGCTGTTAATTCTATATTTTTTTAATCTTGATCTGTGTAACGACATTTTTCAAAGCAGAAAGCAATAAAATTAAGTAAAATTCGGTGCGATGGCGGACTGAAAGAAAACTAGAAACTACGGTCAGCATCATATCAGTTTCTGTCTTTTCATCAACAATATCTCATGCAACAAAATTTAGTAGGGCACTTGAGATGTAAAAAAGTACATTATTCAAAATGACTCCCCCTCCCCTCTACGAAAAAACTTTCTACTGACAAGAAAATCCTCAAGTTAAATATTTTGGAAGGACACCACACTACAGACCCCAACACAAATTCTAATTCTAGTTTAAGCTTTTGTGCAAATACCGATATAGAATAGAATGGACTAGGATACGTATATAGAATTAATGAAGTAGGATATAATTATAATGCATTGTGGTCTTTGTGTGTCCCACGGCAACAGATAGAGAGAGTAAAAATGAGAGATTTCAAATCATTGGTTGAAGGACAGTTAGTGAGAGAATCATGTATCATCATTAAATCGTAGCCGACAAGTTTGACTTGACAGACAAAGTCGTTGTTTCTGTTCTTGTCTTGATAGTAAAAATCGAAATATCGAATATAGAAGCACTAAAATGCATGCACCATCTTTTTCTTTATTTATGCTCATTGAATAACAAACAAGGAAAACGCGAACGATGAGAATATAGTCATGGTGGAACGTTCAGTTCGTAGCCATGCTTCCACATGACAATGCCCCAGTTTGTCGTTTCCGTTTCTATTTTGTTTCGAGTATGCATCACAAATTATTAATGTTCCGTACTTAATGACTTGTCTTACCATTTGATGATTTAATAGAATACGGTTGACAAGCGTTTTTCTGCAAATTTAGTGTTCACATATGACTTGATGACAGTGAAAGTGAAACTTGTACTGGAGTAAACTGCCAATGAGCAATGCCCATTAACAGAGAGATTCAAGAAGTAATGAAAAGGAAACTATTTTTATGTACTTTATAGGATAATCATAATCGATTTGTAAACAAGCATGATTAGCAAAAAGCAACTGTCTTACCTTTAAAACGAATAAAAGGACTTCAAAGAACAACGTCGGTTTCAGTTTCCTTTCTTTTAAAATCTGGCACACGGTTTCTCTTCGTTAGATGTAAATTGTAAGCAAACAAAAGTAATCCTAGAATGTTCCGCTGGAGTTGTTTGCAAAATTCCACACATAGAGAAGTTTTGTAGTGTAAAGAGAAATAATATTATCCAAAGCTTGCTTTTCCCTTGAGAGCTTGTAAAAATATTTACACATGCATTCAGCATTATAATAGATCTACACCTATTATAATCTTAAATCTATTAGGTGTCGACTCGTCAAAAATCTTTAATCTATGTGCAGATATAAACTGTCCATTTATTGACTACCTGTATTCATAGATAACATAAATGTGTCTTTGTGAGTCAAATAGGAAACCGGCTTCACAAAAAACGAAAACAATCATTCATTTTATGAGAAAGCCAAGAATCCATTTTGTAAAACAATAAATCGGTAAATACCGAGGTAGATAAGTGCCAGATGTAATGTAAAAACCCGGCTTCGCCGGGGTTGTTCTTAGTTGTAATATGTTAAAGATATATTTTAGGCTGAAATTAAGCC
>JAQFYG010002179.1:0-15703 GCA_034694325.1 Entomobrya corticalis
TCATATTCCCCAAATAACCACGCTACACCCTCAACACGTTACAGCATAATAATAATTATGCTATTTCAAACGTGACACAAATAAAAAAGTGGGAATGAAAGTTGTACTTTTCCATTTACAGAAACGTCAAGTCAAACCTTCAGTCATTCATTCAAGCTTGGTGAGTTTGCTGAGTGGAAAAAGTGCTGAAAATTTCAATTTCATTCATAGGAAACCCACCCACTCTGCAAAGATTACCAGATATGCTATAGATGAACGCTTTCAAATTGATTTTTCCACTTTCAATCTGTAAACAAGATGTGTGGGCTATTATTGATGACCAGTCGAGTGAGAAATTAAAAGAAAAGGGAAAAATGTATATTCATTCAAGTGTTAACATTGTAACTATTGACAATAAGAAATTAGATAGATTTTACACATTGCCTAACCGTTTATTGGGGCAACTTGCGACATCGCATCTCTGTAATATATGTGCATACATCAACGCAACATCGTCATTGATCATCTCTTATAAAATGTTTTGGAATTTAGTAAACGACATCCTTTGTTAAATCAGCTACTATTGTCATATTTTTATTAATATTTAAAGCTCTTTCCAATAGTTTATTAGAGAAAAGGTCAAGTTCAATCATCCCAAAACGAGCATTCTTTTAAATTAAGTTTCGTCACATTGTCGTCATTGCCATACAAGCTATTAACATAACAATGAAATATTTATATAAAGGCTAAATACATTCTCAAGAATTCAGAACTGACTTCCTTTTCCATTTTTTTATTGATTTCAGGGTCAAGAGAACATGTTTGATCAATGCTGGACTGTCTCATGCATGCGACTATAAGGACACACTTGATGCAATTCATGAAGGTCTGTATCTTGGGTCTGATCAAACGCCCGGAAGGAAATAAAAAAACACATATTTAAAAAATATATTATTAAAAAAACAGCAGCAACATCATCAAAAAATGAACAAGGAATTTTTTAGGAGTATCTGAAGTTCAACCCCAACAAAAAAAAATAATCTAAACCAAAAAAAATATCATTTTATTACTATTATTCATATAATTTCACGGAAAACATAAATATTTACACAAAAATTTATACATAATTCATTATTTCTTGAAAATCCCTTTATAAATTACATAGAAACCAAGTTAGCATCATTCTGTAAACTAAAAAATGCGTGTAAAAACCCCTGGAGTCCATCTTCAATTTTCCCAAAAGTGTTTCAAATTACCCTTAAAAAATGATACACTGTCTATTGTCTTTGTTCACACTACCATGCAAAACCATGCAAATTATATCATGGCCTTCTTTTTAAGCACCAAAAACACAATTTTCATCTTTCAATTCTTGTACTCACTACTCACCTATGTATCTTTTTTTGCGAGAGATGATGACGACAATGGTCTATTTTAATTTTGCAAAGAAAGAACACACACACACGTGCAGATAAAGGTAAAGGTAAAGATAAACAAGTAAATCCATACTAGATTTTAGTAATAAATAATAAATAGTGATAATAAAACATAGTAGTATTTAATAACAAGTAACAAGTCTATACTGTTATTTTTTAATGCAAGTGCAACCTACTTTTTCTTTTTGAAAGAGAAAATCGTTATTATTTTTAGCCATCCAAAAATCATCCTATTCATCACACATGCTACCTTCAAACCTTGATGATTTTTTTTGTAATTATGACGCAATGAAAGATTTTTTTGTTAATGTTATTATTACGAAATAAAAAAAAGTACTTAATATGTGTACAAAACAACTTAACTTATTATTATTTTTTGTGTTGAGATTTTTCTCCTGTTTCTAAACATACTACTACTACTACTACTATTTACTAGTAAATAAATTAATAAAAGTATTTAATTTACATTTTCCGCTCTAAATAAGAATAATAATGATAATGACCATCACCAAGACAAACGTACACAAAGTCTATTGAAAATCCTTCACTTTTTTTTGTTTCAATGTTCGTTATTCACTGATACAAGCTCCACTGATCATCATCATAAAATGCATGTAATTATTATTTATTTATGTTGCTTTTCCCACGAAATTAATTATGGTTGGATGAGTTGATTCTCTAAAATCATTTTTGCACACACTACTTCTCTTCTGTAAAAAAAGTTTTTAATAATGATATAGAATAGAAGAGAAAGTGGTGAAAGTAGAGAGAGAGTGAAAGAAAAGAGAAAAAAAAGATATTTAAAAAAAGGAAAGTACATTTTACTACTAATATTCTACGGTTACTACAATAATAAATGCATAAAGTAAATAAAAAAACAGGTATATGATAATTATAGACGTAAAAGTAAAAGTAAACCTAGCTAATATACAAATTATATAGATATTAGATTTAATATAAAAAAATTACTATGAATTTGAATAGAAATTTTATCTAGATGAATGCTGAGCATTAAGTATTTTGGTATGTACTTTAGTATGATGACGTTCGAATGATTAATTAGCAAAAATAAAAGTATATATAGCAGCCAATCTAATAAAAAAATATATAACATGTTGATTGAATAACTTTAAATTGTGGTGCACTGTTGCGTGAAAAATATATTGGCACTGTATTATCAATGGGCACTCTCTGTATTTATCTGTAATAGTATTCGTTATTCAAACAAAAGAAGAAAAAAATTATTATATATGTTGTATGTATTGAAAATATATAGGTATATATGTAATATCATTAACTAATAGTTATATAGTTGATAGTAAAAAAATGATTGAAAAAGTAGAGATATAATAGAATAGTAGGTACTTATAAATACACACACATTGTCCTTGACTGGTTATTTTGTTGTGGTGCTGTAAATACTGTATTGGAATTTTTGGCATTTTTTGAATGAAAAAAAGTATTTCTGATTGAGAGAAAGTGAACAACTTATTTAACAACAACATGTTTGTTTGGGAGGGAAAATAAATATATTGAAATTTTTTATAAGTAGGTACTTTGACAAACAACAAAAACGGTTCGTTATCGAATATGTTTTTCCAGCTTTTATTGTTGCTTTTTTGAAAGTGAATTTCATTGTTAGTTTGTTTGGTGTCATTCTTATAGAAAGATATGTGATTGTTGTAATAATTGGAAGTGTATTTATTGTGTTGGGTTTCCCTTTTCCATTGTTGCTAATAACCAATTATTAGATTGCTTATTTGATTGTATTTATATGAGTTATATAATCGGGAAAAATAAATAAATGAATGATTTTTATGTGGCTGTAATAATAAAAGGTGTGAATGATTTCATGTTTTTATTATATGGCAAATAATGAACATAAAAATGTTTGGGAGAGAAAATGGAATGGAAATTAAATTTGAAATTGTTTGAAACGAAAAAAGTTGAAAGGTATTCTGCAGATGACATATTTCACATATTTATATATTAACAGGCCATTAAATATAATAATCATTTTAAAAGGGTTTTATTTCTGTAAATCATCCAGTTTCTATGAAATAAAGGGGAAATATGTTCTGGAAATTAAACTGCTGAATGATAACTTAATGGTAGTAATAATAGATATTTAAATGTGAAATGGTTCGTTGACAAGTGGCGGAAATAATGGCGGACGGAAGCGTCGCATTTTGCATTTGAAGAAAAATATGAAATCTGCATGTGGCACTTATAAACATTTAGGTATTTTTTTTCAAAGAAATATTATTTGTTAAAGTGCTTACTTAGTACTTAAAACTTAGACACCAATTCCTAGACAGTTTTTTTTTCATCGAAATATTTAGTTCATGGCAGGTCAAAAATAGGTTTTCAATTTAATTTCATATTTAATACCTTTTTCTGGAACGGTATCATATTTTATGAAATCATGTCATCACGCTGAGAAAAATTCATTTATTTTTTTTTGCAAAGATTAAGATGTTGTTCTAAAAATGAGCATACATAATATTTTGACTTGTTTTTTATTACGTAAATGCTTAAAAGACAAAAAGTTTCCGTTACACGCTCTCGTTACTTCCTCTTAATAGCTTCCTATAATCCCAGTATCCTCTCTACCTTTTTTGATTACGTCAAACTACAACAAAAAATCTCTCTTTTTCTTTTCACGGCAGCATTTATTTGTCAAATTACTATTTAGAGAGATGGAAAAACATAAGAAGAAAGTCTTGTTCACGTTCCGCATTAAATAAAACATAATCTTTTTGAGTCAATGTCAAAAGGAGCGTCTTTTTGTTTGCCTTTAGTTACCTTTTATTCTATGGCAAAAGTTGAAAATAAGGGGAAATATCTCAAATAAATTATGGCAAATACGATGTTATTTGAAGAGCATGAAGAAAATTGGTATATTTGAATGAAACAGAGCATTGAACAAAGTAATCTGACATATTTTTCTTCTAGAAACGTTTATGAAATATGGGCATCTTTCGTAGATTGATAGTCATCTCTGAAACCATTAGAAACATTCCATTTTTTCATTTGCATTTGTTCCAGGTTTATAAGTTTTAATCAAATCATTTTTATTAAGTAGGTATTATGTTTTTTTGATTTGCATGTGCGTATTCTATTTGCTTATTAATCTATTTGAAATGAAAGGTAAACATACTATTATGAAGATTGAATCGAAAGTTGAGAAAATATGGCAGCTGCTTTTTGTGTGTAACTCAATTATTTTTTTTTGGATTTTCATTGTTTTTTTCTAAATCATTTAAATAGAGAAAACGTTGAAAGTCTATTGATATTGGAACTATTTAATGATTAAATATTTTAGGTGATTGTATCAGTGATAATAGCAGTATAAATGTAAGAAAACTTTATAAATAGAATTGAAATACAATTTTGACAAAATGATGAAAAATACTTCGTATTTATTGTAGTAAATATATACTTAATATGTATTAGCATTTAATGATAGGAATTACGTGACGTATCACGTATAGTATATAATCTATGTTTGTTGATTGAATTGGCGAATGTGCTATATATCTGATGTAATTTGTGATTGTGGTTGAACTGTGAATGGAGTATGAAAGCATGTCTATTTTTTATTTAGTATTAGCCCATATACGTTTATATGTAGGTAATTGTAAAAATAGTATATTATGGTGATGAAAATAATGATGAAAATAACTTTCATTTGATATTTGCTGTAGTAAATGTTGAATATCATGCTATACTAGAGAATTATTGTGTCAAATGTCAAATAGCTTTATAGTGTTATTTAATGTCACAATTATGTATCCAACATGTATCAAATAAATTAGGCATTCGAATATTCTAGAACTGTTTAGTCCACTGAATTCGATATAATTTCAATTTCGATGTATTTAGATAAACTAGAGGACAAATGTAAATGCATTTTGTCGTTGTTTACCTTCCTGGAACCAAAAAAAAGTTGAAAAATTAATAAAGATGCGTACATATTTAGTATATTGATTGTGTTTTGTGAACGATGCAATGCAAAAATATAATAAATTGTTGAATGCATCATTTTTAAACGTATTTCTTGCATTTTATTAGTTAGGAATTTACTCAAAAAATGCAAAGTATTTCGATGCCTCCGGTGGAGACGACATTATTTATATTAAATAATATGCCAATATGCATTTTATGTACGTCGGAAAGTAAGTCTTCTTTCGAGACAGGTGTTTTTGTCTTTTTGGATGCGCATATATAACGTTTTTGCTTTGGTGATAAAGTTAAATGGCTGAAAGCAGTTTATTTTGTACTTGTTCATACACGTCATTAAACTGACATTATTTCCCATAGGAATTTTGCCAAAATATATATTATGTTTGCACAATTTGCACAAGCGTTTACTTTAAAAGACTAGAAGAAAAGAAAGTTGTTACCGAACTATGTAATGTAAACATGAGGTAAAAACAACGAACGACGCAGTTATTTTTACAAGAATTTAAAAAATATTCTTAGGTTCCACGTGAATTGTACAGACTTAATTGTTTTTTTCTTTTAAAATGACATGTTAGCTTCAGAAGAAATTTAGAAATAGACAAATTCTTACTTCCGGGAAAATATTGCCCAGAAATCCTAACATAAAAAAAGTTGTCCCAACCATTCCAACAAAAGCCCCGATGCTAACGCCTTCTATCATCGCTTTCTCCAAAACTTTCCATCTCCCCGTCCCCACTTTCTTCTCTGCTCGTCAATTAAAACCGAATCTTCCGTGGAGAGCGAGCCCCAAGCAAAAAGCATAAAATTGCAAAAAAATCTACTCCATATAACCCCATTCCATTCATGCAATTTTCTACACCATCCCAAACCGCAATGCATACAACACAAAAATCCATGTACCGTTACTTTATCGAAACCGTTACTTTTCAAAAAAAAAAACTTCTTATTTCTCCACTTCACTCCCAATCAAGCCCATTTCTTCAGTAACTCCAAAATTTCCCGAGAATTTCACGCAATACCCACTTGAGTTTAGGATCTCAACTCAGAACTCATAGCATCAAAATATTTCCTGTTTTTTTATCCTACTTTCTCTTTCTACACATAATAATGTGAGATCGATACTTCCCCAAAAATGTTCCAAGCTAATATACCTTCCACTCACTCTCGATCAACATATTACGCTTTTATATGACTTGACTTTCCCCCAAAAAATAACAAGATAATATTCGGGTATATAGCTACGTAGCAAAATAGCACGCGAGTCTCGAGAAAAAGAGAGCGACAGAGCGAGCGATGCCCTATTTTACTTTCTCTGCCAAGTTATATTGCAATATTGCAAGTTGAAGATTTTTCTCCCTTTCTCTCACTTCCTTGTTATTTCACATTGCTGCTATTTGGGGAAGGGCGATATCATGCTATAATTTTATTTTTCATATGCACGCAACGCATCGGTGAAAGTAGAGGAAAGTGAAAACGGGTAAATTACAGGTTAGAATTTTGGCAAATAAAGAGAAGAACATGGTGATCATCATATCATCTGGTAAATTTTTTTGCAATCTTTTGTAAAGGAGAAAGCAGAATGTACATCATGTCAAGAGCGTGAAGAAATTGTTTAAGAGTAGAAAAGTATTCAGTGGTTTTGTTTTTAAATTGTGGAGAAAGTAAATAATAAATTTTTTTATAATGAAAGTTAGGTCATTGAATAGTGATGGTGGTGGTGGTTGTTGTGGAAAAGGAAGGAGGTTTAGCATATCCTTTCTACTTTCTCTTGGCATGTTATCCTTTTTTCTTTCCATTCTTTTCTTTGGAGAAAGTGTCGAGGGAAAAGTTCGCTGCTATGTTTGCGCCTGGCACAGCCCTGTTTATGGAGGAATTGAGAATATGACAGACACTTGTTCCCATTACAACTTTGACGAGACTTACACGAAAACCATTGAGTGTGAAGATGGGTGCGAGGCTGTCAGTGTGAGAAAGTCGAAAAACGATAGTAAGTACTTTGTTTTTAGTAATTTTTCTTTAATAACTTGTCAAAAAAATGTAACAAGAAAATTATAAGTTTATAGTTTATTATTTTTGGAGAAAGTATGTAAATGAAAGTCAGTAACCGAGTAATATGAACATGCAAACTTTCTATTTACTTTTCTTATGAGAAATTAATGACTTGAGAGAAAGTGGATTTACATGTTTTACATTTTATTATAGAAATTGTCAACTTTTTCAAAAACTGCAAATCGGCTTCCAAGTCCAAGTCGGGATCGAAGGATGGAGGGTGCACGTCCATGGAGAATGAACAGTATCATTACGTGACCACTTGCGAGTGTTCATCGGATTTTTGTAATGCGGGGGAAAGGAGAAGTAGTCAAATAGTTGGGGAATGTTTGTTGCTAATTGTCGCCTTAATTCTTCCCTGTGCTTTATTTAAATTAATGTAAGATTTTGGAAAGGAGGAAAGATGTTAATTAAATTAAGGTTTAAAACGTTGTGAAATATGAAGTATTCTCCTTTTAAATGTTTCGTTATTATCTTTTGATGTTGATCGATGATCAGGATTGAAGTGGAATTTGTACTTGTCGACTTGTTAATTTTGCTGACTGCGTGATATACGTATAAAAAAGGTGTGGCCAAAAGCGATATTGGATGTAATTATTTAAAAGGTACATGACGGTTGGGAGTAATTGGTACTATTTTGTTGCCTCTGGAGTTGAAATGATTATTGAATTAATTACCTTCTTTGATATTTGATACAATTATAAATGGTATTATTATTAGCACGCACATAAATAATTGTGTATAAATGCTTGAGGTGGTCTTCACACTTACTAGTTAGAAGTGATGGTGTATCATGAAAATATGTATGCTTCCAGTCAATAACAAATTAATTAAATTACAAAAGTCCAAAGTCCAGTTTGTAATTCATTTAAAGCTCAGAGAAACTATGTAGCTAGTTAGCAGTTAAAGTTTAAACGTTTTGTAAAACTGTAATGAAAACTGCCGTTAGCAATGGTATTATATAGCTTCTTAAATATTACTACAGATTATTATGTAGATTTTAATTAAATAAGCAACAAAATACTCTTGCCATATATAAAAGTAACTATCACCGGCCAAAATTCGTCCTTCAACTTTACTTCGAACTTAGGAATGGTTGCAGAAAAAAAAACATTTTATCCTGTATTTCCACCAGAAAATTTACATTTATCTAGATTTAGAAGAATTATAATTAATTATATAAGAAAATACATGTTAATTATAGAATCTTAGACTATCTTCTAAAAATAAATTGAAAATGCTCTATGAAACAATATATTGCCTTCGCACAATGCTATATATTAAATATAAGCTATTTATCTGAGAAAATAGTTAGCTTTTTACATGTAAATGTGAGTAGATGATCACAATTTATGGCTAAATTTATATTCAAAATACAATTTAATCATCAATTTGACCAGTTAAATTTGGCCATATATTACTATTCAGTACAAAAGAAAATATTTCAAAAGTTGATATGCGTATCATAGAAAAGGAAGGGAGAAGATCTTTCACTTATATTTTTTAAATGTCATCATCAATGCTAGTTTGTAGTTGCCTAAAAATCATGAAACATTCTTTCAAATATTTCAAAATATGCAATAAAATCAAATCCATTTTAATATTCAATGCAATATTCTATGTAAAAACGCTTATTATGTGTGTATTTCAGTTTCATTAAAAATACATAGTTATGATATGAGGGTCATTTGTCAATTGTGAATGGTGTTGATGCTCTTGCGAAAGCTAAATAAAAATATAAATAAAGAACAATCAAATTTCTAAGAATTGTGAATTGATTCCAAGAATTCGTCATTCAGCTTTCAACATAAAATTGGGAAACTTTGAATATTTGAATCAAAGCATTGGCATATAGCTGGTTATGTACTTGTTGTGCTGTTGTTTGGAATCGTTTTGATTACGTGGAAGCCTAAAGTAAAAATAATATTCAATCGTCCGCCATTTTATTCATTTGCTTTGATCAACGTTTGGTTTTCTTGGTTGGTAAGTAATTTATTTATTCATTTAAATAAATATCGCTCAATAACATATGCTAATTTTAAAAATTGGTAAGAAATAAATCAAATAGGCAAAGTAGGTCATGAAAATCGACTTTAAATAATTTCAATTAAAGTTTGAAATGCTAATAAATCAATTAGCATTATATTTTGAATGCACGGAGGATATCCGTTTCCGGTTGAAACGTTGCAATCCGTAATATCCAGTAGAGCATTGTTAGGAATTTTGGGGGGTATAAAAGGAATCCTCAGAGAGTGAAGGGTATCTCAGTTGAGGTTCGGGTTCCTTCCAGTCTCTTCTTCAAATCTTTAGCTGTTTGCTTATTGCAAAGTTGCAAGCAATCACAGACTTAACTTACTTGAAACTGTTTTCCGCTGGTTATCATCCTAACAGCTTGGGAAAGTTTTTAAAGTAAAATTATTTCAAAGTCAAAAAGAAATAATAATAAACGTTAAAGATTTTTGAAGGTTCTGAAAAAGCTTTCGAACAAATTCAAAATGTGGGGCGGTGACGATGGCGACTTTCCATATTACCCTCATCCTCCTCGGGGTCCAAACTATGATCAATTTGACGTAAGTAGGACTACCGCTGGTGGTATCGGCCGCACAGTCGTCAGGGTTTCAGACTACCTTAGAAATGCACTACCGGAAGACGTTATTAGTACTACTTCCTCCCGCAGGAACCGCCAGATTTTCTTCGACGCCGAAGGTCGTCGTCTGCACTCTTTGAACAGCTTCAATAATAATAATTCTATAATGGCAAGTCTCAATCCAAGTCCACCAATGGATAGCCAATGCTTTGGTAGCACTTACCACGGTGAAGTCAGAAGTGGTGCCACCAATACCTATGGTCACGACCAAGGTCAAACTGAGTGGAGCTCCAGGTTCGAGAATAGATGCACTCCAAATGTGGAGATGCAACTTCAAATGGGAATTCGCCAAACTCACGAGCCACAATACCGACCACGGACACCACCGGAGCCAGCATCACAGTACCGAAGTCGTACACCAGAGCCACCATACCGAGGTCGCACTCCAGAACCAATGCCGCTGTACCGAGCTCGTACACCACCAGGACCGGAACCACAATCACCATCTCAGTACTCCCCCATCCGAGTACTTCCACCAGGGTGTCAGATAAAGAAATCTCCAAAAAAGATTGTTGCTCCTTCATTATCGCTATTTCCGTCGCCGCCAATAAAAGTTACTCCAGACCGGAAGCTCAGACCTCACGGAATTGTGGACTGGGACGCAAATCCCGATATTGGCTTTGAAAGCGTGCTGGTGCACAATCATAGTAATAGCGGCTCAGATGGTAAGTAAACGTACAAATTTAAATAAAAACTCATCCAATATTGTTCGCAAACACAATTTAATAAAATAACTTGTCTATAAATTTTTTTGTCTATATATTTGTTGCAGAGTCTGAAACTAGCACCGCTAGCATGGAACCTTTCGTGGGTCGACGAATAATAGCGACCGCGACCGCCACGGTTACTGAGCATGATGCCATGGATGTGGATGAGAGAATCGATTGGGGGAAAATCGAACAAAGAAAGAAGCGTTATGCACTCGGCAACAATGAGGGCGTCAATTTGAAAACGGCTGCAGCAAGTAAGCAATTAAATGAGATAATTACCTATATTTTTTACTATTAATTATGTTATCAAGTTTGAAATTATATTTTGTTGTTTTTTGTTATAGTTGCGATGCCCCTGGATGAGATGATTGTCAAAAATAAAATATCATACACCAGGACCCGCCGTACTAATTGGACCGACTTGGGCATTGGGGAAGGTGGCATTGGAACTGTTGGAGTTGATAGTTCAACCCAGACTACAAGCTTGCAGAAAAGGTCAAGGGCAAGGTACTATTCTGCTTCTCAAGGTACATCCGGTGCTCCTGCAAGAGAGGAAACGGAGGCAGATCCGGGGTCTCAATTAATGAGAAAGCGAAAGCGAGAGGATCTAAGGGCCGTGGTTGTTGACGGCTCCAGTGTTGGCTTTGAGTAGGTTACTAAAACTAATGAGTAATTCATTACAAATTAATAAAATTTCTAAATAATAATCACAATTTTGTTTTGTTTCAGTTATGGAGAAAACATCCACTTTGATTGGAAAGGCATCGATGTTTGCGTGAAGGGTCTTTTGGAGCACGGCTGTTATGATATAACAGTTATAGTTCCAGAAGAAAGGATTGAGCGTTTTGGAATGTCCCGAAATGAACACTTGATAAAGACACTGAAAATGGGGCGTTACTTATGGGGATCTTGGGAGAACCGTAATCATAAGTTGTAAGTTGATCTTAAAAAATCATTTTCATTATTGAACTTTACTACAACTCTAATGGTTAATCACAAGAGCAGTATTTTAATTGATGTTTTTACTGAATTTTACAGATTCGCCATCAAAGTTGCGAACCAGAAGGAGGCTGTGCTCATTTCCAACAACGTTTGGAAAAACGCTGGCAGGGTCTCACCAACCCTTGACCCTATTAAAGAAAGGTAGTTAAATCAAATAGCAAGTGCTTAAAACTACAACTGAAACAGAATGCAATTAATTTATTAATTTGTTAACTTATATCCCGTTTGTTATTTATTTCAGGACGGTAGAATACTTATTCACCTCACCTTCAGTTATAACGTTCACTACAACTGTGTTTGGACGCACTCTGGACGACGTTTTGCGTCATTAACCAGACTTAGATGAGCTGAGGGGACTTGTTGGTGGGAGTTCTTACGGATTTCGGAATCATTCATCGGAAAACTGGAGGAGGGGAATGCGGAGAAATATGAAGGGGAAAAGAATAAACAGAACAAAAATTAATTCTTACTGTCTATAATTGTTCTTGCTGCGCTAAAAATATTGATAAGAAAGCGGGGAAGATTTTCAATTGTTTCGTTCTCATTATAATTATCAATCTTATCATGAATTCATTGTATATATACTTTGTTGACTTATCAGAGTACCATTAAAAAGTTTCGTTAAAATCCGCAAAAAATGAAGTGTTTTTATATGAATGACCATACATACACTATAATTGCATGATCAAAATCTCAAATTCATATTTCGGCATATAACATCATTTTAAAATTAATTTATTTAGCGGCATTATTTCTACAGAAAAATATAAGCTGTTGTATAATTTATTGTTATTTTTCTAATGGTTATAAAATGAAATTGACAGTTTATTTGAAATTTACAAACAGAGTTAATAATATATCAACCAAAGGACAATAGGGTTTTAACAATCCATAATTGCTTTAAACTAAAACACAACTACTATAATTACCTACTACAAATTAAATTAAATCCCAAATTTTTCAAGTAAACCAATTGATTTAAGATACCGTAAATCCCTTCTTAGAATATCCATCGACGATGTGATTCCTTGTCCATAATTGGGAATAAATTTACATACCTTCTTGTTCGTAAAGAAAGTATCCGGCGACACAAGATAACCCTTAACGAATCCTGCCGCATCAGCGATATACATGCTTATCATTTTTTGCTCTTGATATCGATTTTTCAAAGAGTCCATTTCCGTTTCACTGTCCTCAAGCAGGTCTGCGAATTCTTTCCATTCCAAAAGTTTCAAATCTTTATCAAATTCTTCCTTCGCAACTTGTACAAACTCTTGTTCCACTTGTGGGCGTGGATGTCCAATGTTGAATATTTCATTGGGGGTTTCATCATTCACAAATAGTCTCAAAGTTAGGTCTGCACACATGTCAATAGGGAGGAAATTTGCAGGAATGGCGATTGAAGGCATTGCATTAAATTTCAGGAAACTCAGGAACCGAAGAATGTAGAGATTATTGATATAATTAATACGACCAGTTGTACTCTCCCCAGCAATCCAAGGGAACCTGAATATTTTGCAGGGAATATTTCGCTCATTGGCTTGTTTGAGTAGTAATTCAGTAACAAACTTGCATGCTTCCACGCCAGGGATCTTGTTATCAACCAGGGTTTGTAATGCGTCGTGTTCTGGCCAGTCGTCTGTTAACGTGTCATCTTCATTTTCCTGGAAAATTCCGCAAATGAATGTGGATGGATAATAGACGTGCTTTGTTTTTGAGGTGGATGCAAATTTTAAAACGTTTAGGGTGCCACCAAGATTCACACTGCGAAGGTCCTTGAGCTTCCCGTTTTCTGAAGGTCTGTATGGTTCGGAGTGATTGGTTTTGGCGGCACAGTGAATTACAGCTTCGATGGATTCACAAAGTGCATTATACTTATCTTGGGGTATGCCAAGGTTATCTAGGGCCACATCGCCGGGAATGCATTCCAATTTGGTCATGTCAAGATTGAAAGAGCTTAGAGTAGCTTTTAGCTTTCCTGTAACTGTGGCGAGGTCATCATCGGAACCTCTCACAAGACAAATTATTTTCTCTACGAAGTTATATGACTGTATGAGTTCGGCAATGATGTATGGAGCTAATTGACCAGTGGCTCCAGTGACAAGTACGGTTTTGATTTGGGATGGCTTTACTGGTGGAATAGGAGCAGCTTGTATGGTTTCGTCCAAAATACTGTCTTTTAGGAGTAATTGATGTAGTTCTCCCGGTTGGAGAGGTTCCAAAGGAATCTGGTCGTCGTCACCATCATCTTCCATAAGTTTTCCGACAACAGCGTTTGCAATTAGTCGGACAGTGTTGCAATTTTTTAGGAGACTTGCGGTCACGTTGACCCTGGATCCTAGAAGACTTTGAATACTGTTCTTGAGTTCGATCATCATAAGGCTATCTACACCTAATTCCTGTATGTTGGAGTCATCTGCCATTGGCTCATCGGCTTCCAGCCGAAGAGCAGTTCGTAAAATGGCTTTTAGATAAACAGACAATACATCTGTCTTCTCTTTTTTTGTTTCTACTTGATCCATTTCCTTCCAGAATTCATCTGCTTTAAAGCCAAGATTACTTTGAGTTGCATTGGATAATTGTTTCCAAAGCCTGTCGTCCAGATAAGTTTTGATGATTGGGCATAACATTGAGAAATTATTGAAGGAATCAAACTCGCTGAAGCACACTTGTCGCTTTTGAGTTTTCAGAACCATTTCTAGTCCATTGAGCATACGTTTAACGCTCACTGGAAGGATACCAGATAAGCTTATTTCCTTTGCACATCCGACCTGTGCCCATTGACCCCAGTTTATTGTAGTTCCTGGAAGTCCCAGTGAATGTCGGTAATGAATAAAGGCGTCCTCGAAGCAATTAGCAGCTGCGTGATTAGGTTGTCCAGGTGTTCCCATCAAAGCTGTTACAGAAGAGTAGAGAACAAAGTGCTCCAGAAGAAGATTAGCAGTTAATTTATGAAGGTTCCAAGTACCAGTCACTTTTGGAGCGAATGTTGCGTCAAACATGTCCCATGTCTGGTTGGAGTAGAGGTTATCTCTGAGGACACCTGCACAATGCATTATGCCTCGAAGGGGTTTACGTTCTAAGCATATTTCATTGATTATCTTTTTGTAATGGTCATAATTGCCAACGTCACCTAACCGCACCAACACATTGAAGCCTTTTTCGTTGAGGCCCTGAATCTGAGAGGTAATTTCTTGTTTTGGTGGAGTCCTTCCGGTGAGTACAATGTCAGTAGCACCAAGTCCCAACATCCATTTACAGACTTCAAAGCCAATCCCTCCTAATCCTCCAGTGATCATGTAAGTGCTTTCACTGTTAAATAATGGAGAATTCACTTGAAACTGTCCCCCTTGTGTGATCACATCCGGCATGGCACAAACTACTTTTCCAATGTGACGCGCCTTTTGAAAGTATTGCAGTGCCTGTCTGATATTCAAGGCGTCAAACTTAACATATGGAATAGCTTTCAAGTAGCCTTGGGCAAGGTACTCTTCCATATTGGATAACAGTTTTGACCAAGCCTCACGCTCCAAAACCGTTAAGTCTATGATTCTGTAGTCAACATCTGGTCGAAGTGCCTTGACGTCTTCTGTTGTCCAGATAGAAAGTTTGCTCATTTCCACAAATCTTGCATTTTTGGCACTAGAATTCAGAGTTGCCTCCTTTATACCAGGACCAGTGATAGAGTTTAGTACGACATCCACGCCTCTTCCGTTGGTCATTCTGAGGATATCCTTTTCGAAGGAAGTATTCCTCGAATGGAAGACATGTTGAATACCCAGAGATCTGAGATATGCTCTTTTCCTCGGATTCCCTGCGGTCGTAATGATATTGGCACCAACGTGTTTTGCCAACTGAATGGCCGCCAAACCAACACCACCAGATCCCGTATGAATCAACACAGTATCTCCTTT
>JAQFYG010002180.1:0-15700 GCA_034694325.1 Entomobrya corticalis
GTAGGGCAAATACACGACCATTATGACCCAGAATACTCTCAGATCAGGATTGCCAAGGAAAAACCAAATGTCACGAGAATCACTTTAATACTTGATGAGAGTAGGATCCAACAACAATGTAAATAGTTCTCTATGTCGTCATAATATTGTTTTCAAAGGCTTCATGGAAGCAACAAATACTTTAATTGGCTACTTCCGGTCAGTATTTCATGCGTAAAAATTGTGTAAACATCATCAAAAGATTTAAGTTGATGTAAGTAAAGTTGGAATATCCAGCCGCATGTATTCATTTTCCAAATTGTTTGTAAAAATATAGCTTAAATGTTGGTAGTCTAAAAAGTTTGATGTTGGCCGTATAAGTTGCAGTTGGGGTATGACATTGCAACTAAAGGTCCTCCAAAATATGATGGAGCCTAATCTTAATATTACTTAAAGTAAGTGTTGACTTAGACGAACTAAATTTATTTATATTTTAACAAAGTGATTTGATATTTGCACTTTTTCAAGAGGAATAACAATTTACTATCTAAAAATACTGGTGTTTTTAAAATATCTCCTATATTCCTCTCAGATCAGGCCAATAGTGAGAAAAGGAATCTGGATCGCCAAAATCAAATTTTTTCTCTCGGGAAAAAGCAACCTTTTTCAATTGGTGGTCCCATGTGAAGTGGCCCCTTGCCCCTGTGAGACCTACGTCCATATGTTATTGCGTCTGTGGTGGCTGCGTGCAATGTATTGGGCAACTCTAGGTTCACATATTAACGAATGAAGCTATAAGGTCACTCATGAAACCCGAAGTTGAAGTGCTCGTTAATTTTTGCAAACATTTTAGGTTGTAAACACTGACCTGAAGTAGCCATTTTAAGTATTGGTTGCTTCCGTGAAGCCTTAAAAACAATATTATGACCACATAGAGAACTATTTACATTGTTGTTGGATCCTACTCTCATCAAGTATTAAAGTGATACTCTTGATGGTAACTTGGCCAATGTGGTCGTTTGGCTCCGCCTGTCTACCTCGAAGGCGGCCCATCTGCGTCAACTGACCTGTCAAACATGCACCTTATAGGAAAGAGCGTGGTACTTTATCACATGCTGGACGCTTATTAGTGATTTTGCTAAAATAGCATAAAAACCGACGTTTTCTACACATGCAATGCATGTAAACTTCCTTACTTGAGGAAGCTTTCTTTCGGAATGTGAACTAACGAAGAAAAGAAGTAGGAAAAAACGATCTTCATTACGTTACAAGTAAAATCAATAAAATTAAACAAAAATGAACAGGAAATTTGGAATCAAGTGATGCTAAGATTTAAACTGGATAAATTTGTTAAATCTGTTTAGTTCAAACACTGGCAAGTTTTGAACTAAATAAATAAATGCGAGTTTTGTCATGAAAACACTGTTAACGTTTTTCGTAGCAGAATTCTCGTTTGGACGTAATTCAGACGAAAAATGGTTCTTAGTGGTACTGACTTAATCCTTGTGATTATTGAAATTTACGTATTATTTTTTCTATTTATATTATATCGGAGCAATCAAAATCCAATGTTTTTTCCTTCTCACAAAAATGGTTAAAAAACAGTAAATGATACAGTACGTGGTATTTTACAGTCGGCACAGAAATGCGACTTTTATGTCAAATTGTTTTTCCTTTTTTAAATATTTGGATGTTTTTAATGGTCATTCTACCTACCTCTGAACCGGAATCATTTGCTGTATAAGTGCTGAATACTCACTGCTTTCGATAACCGCCGTAAAACTGCTTCAGTCAGTTAAGTTAGCTCTTAGAATGAGTCTGAGTTCAGATTGCGTTCAATGAAAATAATATTATCCTTCTAGTGATCTATTACGGGATTGACTCTAAAATTTAAGACTTGAAAATGACTGGTTTGTTGTGTTAAAACTTTGACGCCTCATCAATGGTTAAATATTTGATGAGCAATCACGCTTTGTATTTCCAGTTATCAAAAGAATTATTTAAAATTCAGCGTATTTGTAGTTAAGTGAACAGCAAAACAATGTTTTATGAGCATTCTACTTTTTATTTATGTGCTAATTAGTTGGTTTATCTGATGGGCTGAAGTATATTTCAACAAACTTCTTGTACATGTAAAATTATTGTGATAAATGTTGTGCAATATTATAACGCCAGTAATCTAAAATGCATTGGATGCGGGAAATAAATATCAGAACAGATGTGTGTCCCCTAATTTTTCCAGATAGCAAGCTAAAAGGTAAAAGAAATTAGCTATGAAATTGGTATTGTGTATAATGGGTATTGTCTTTTGGCGTTAATGAGGTTTGACGATGGATAACTCTAATTAATAAAATATTTCATGAATATGAAAATGTATAAAATTTTATATTTAATTACACGTATAGCTCATATATACGTGTATAAACAAATAAGCTTTCTATCACGATGATGATGCCTCGTTGAATGAAAATGTGATTTGAAATAGTATAAATTGCAGCTTTGTATGATGTAAAATAGTGTATCTGACTATTTATTAACATCCTTTAACTGAAACGCTCATCAGTAAGCGAATTCTTTTCATTCATCAATTCATCTGCGTGTCTTTCCAGCGAACATCTAAAGTTTAGGTAGCTACGTTGTTTAGCCATCAAATTATTTCATGCCGTGAAGAATAAAAAACTTTTATTTTGATTTTGTGTTTTAACAAGGAACAAAACCGATATTCATTGTATTTTATTTTGTATTTCAACAAAACTAATAATCGTACCTTGAATATTTAAAAAGATTTTGCTACAGCTAGAAAGATTTAGTTATAAATTTTAAATTTTCTTGAAAATGAACCTGTATGATCTTTCCAACGTAAACATTATCTGAATCAATAAGCCACTATTATTGAAGTACCGATAGTTTCAACAATAAAATGACTAGTATCCGAGTAACTACAATTTTTGCATCGCTCATTCCGAACTCAAATCTGATAAAATTTCTCGGTCCAGCCGAAAACTTTTGCAATAAAATCAAAGTACAGTCCATCACACAGGCCATGAGTACAGTACATTGGTATTCAGGCCATGAGTAATCACTAAATAGTATGAATGCAACATGACCATTTATGGTAATAATCAGATCATGATGAAAGTAAGATGATGAAACGATAATGCTATATGAAGATGATGAAAGAAGAATAAAGAGGCAGATGAGATTCAGTCGAGACTGAGAGTTACCAGGAGTAGCACACAGGAGGATAGAAATGGGCCAAATAGGCCGTGATTGTATCTACATTTTTTCAAACTTTGTTTTCTTGGCCTTTCCCACAGGTGAAACATTTTATTTCGTTTGTGCTGTACAATCATAAATAGATAAACAACGTGCTTTTAATAATTATGTGTGATTTCTTGAGACGTTTTGACCATTTGACAATAATAATAATTATTCTTCTTGATAGATTATCGTTGATGGTCAGGTAGTATCATTATAAAAAGGCAAAAATAGTTATTTTAATATATAATATTACGGCGTATTGTAATAATATGAAAATTACAATTAATTATTGAAAATTATCAGTTTTTAAAGTTTTAATGATTGTTAATAGCTCCTTGATACAGGTAATGAAATTCTGAAGCATCGGGGACAATTGGTCACTACTTGCAACATAAAACAAAGTTATTTATCATTGGAGCATTTCTTACGCCGATCAGACTTTCTTGACGAACATTCTAGAATCGTAATACAGATAGGTTGCTGTTTTCTGTCTAAGTTAACCGAAATATAATCAATAAAGGTAACAGACTTCAATAATCGGTCAACTGAATCAAAACGTTTGACGAACTAAGTTTGACGAAAAAACGAGTCATTCCAGCCATTCTACTAAAGCTGTTCATAAATTACAAAAAATTATTTTTATGTTCGTTACTTTCACAATACAAGAACATAGATGCAATGCCATATAATCAAGGTGCCCTTTTATACATGGAAATATTTATTTTTTCCATTTTTACATGGAAATATGTAAAAATCATGTAAATATGGAAAAAGTTTTCATTAGGCTGAAAAAGTGAAATGAAAGCAGATATACAACAGGAAAGAAGACACTTAAATATCAAAGGAAAAGAGCATACATCTTGTGACATCTAATTTCCTTGATTTTCGTTTATTATTTAATGCTTGTATTAGCAAATTAATGATTGGTTTTCCTATTTAGTAACGTTGAGCAGCGAAGCAAAATATTAACTTGCAACACTTTATATAGAACTCGTAACGTTCGTTATTAAAAAGTTCTATTTCATAATTTTATCGCTGAGAGCTAACTAAAAATTATAAATTATGTATTAATTGCATTCACAACGTAATAACATCAGCTGTTAACTATGTTTTTGTTTGTTTTTATAAAAATAACTTAATTGATTCTGTCACTGAAAAAATATACAATCCTCTCTCATTGTCTTATTCCCAATTAACTATGCTTTCATTAATTGATTTCTTGAGTAATTAAATCAAGACGTAGAAAACATTGTGAGCTCAGTTGTCAGTTTTTAACATAAACTTGATACTCGAAGAAGATCCTTTATATAATTTATGCATACAAAAATTATAGCTTAAGTCAAAATGCACCGTTTTCAAATTTTATGCTTATAAACCAGATTTTTAGAGACTGGCGCCCGGAGATTTTTAAAAAGGTATTAAGTCCAGGATCAGTACTGGTAAAGTTAGCATATAATTTGGCATTTTGCTTTTATTTCAACTTCATATTAGTATACTTGACAAAATTAACCATATCTAGATTCTACCGTAGCAAAGCGTTTGCCCAGAAAAAAGTTGGGGGCGTCTAAATGACAATAATTGCATTTACAATTTTGGTTCTTCTTTTTTATTTAGGCCTCTCGTTTAAGTTAAAACCAATTTTTTTATAAATTTAAAAAATAGATTAAATTTCAAGGTTAAAATAACCAGTTTACAAACATATGTCCATTTATTATTGCCAATCACCAATTTAAATATAAAAGATTGTTTGCATATGTATCGGCATGCATCTCTGCACTTTTTAGTTTATTATTGATTAGCCATTATAGTTTTTTCTTATTTTTTGATTAAAACTGGTTGACTGAAAATAAGATTTTATAAAAAGCAAAGCTGCCAAAGCTCTTATTTTATTGGTAATATGGAAGACCGAATTTAGAAAATGCACTGTATCAGATTCGTTTCATTCGGATTCAAAATATGTTCATAGTTACCCAGGTCATCGTAAATTGTAACTGTTTTGCATAAATTTTGTATGTGTGTGTGTGTTATAAATTAAAATTTGTCGAATCGTCATTAAAAATAATATTTTAGGCATGTATAGCTAACTTGAAATCATTATTTATGAATTTATGTTTTTTCTTATAATTGCTGGAATTTTAAAATACAAGGCGGAAGAGAACCGGTTTTTCAAATTGAATAAATATGCAATTTTTAAATTATATTTTAGAATCCGATAATAACGAGTCACAAAATATTGTTTCAATTGAAGGATTATTTGTATAGTTTTACTGCTGTCTGTTATGCAACTTTTATGTCTGTTATGTTATGTTCCTTTGCAAAACAGCTGCTAGGATTGATGTAAGATTTGGACACCAGTAATCTAAATCTATCATAAATCAAGCTTATGAGTTAACTATGATTACATTAATTTATGCCTTGCACTGGGACGACTAAATGCAGTAAAACGAAAAGATATAAGAAAAGTCATTGCCACTAAATAATGAAAAACTCAAATTTATATGAAGAGTCGTAGAGAAAACAAAATTGGTTCAGTTTAGTACATGGTGATCTCCAGGTTACCTATTGAAACTGAAAAAATTCTAATAGTGATATGGATTGCATCTTTTTTTGATCTGTTTAAATTTATTCCTCCCTAGAAACATCCAATTACAATAACATAAATTAGAAAACAAGGTTTGGGCGAAAACTAACTAAATATTTGGTGGTTATATATTGTAATTAATGAAAAGATTATTACTTTTACTGTTATGTGCTATCAAATATAGGTAAAATTTAACAATTAGGACGAAGTCATACTCATTTAAAACTTTATTGCCGTATTATGATTTAATTGCTTGATAAACAAATTCGTTTTGTTTTTCGACAATTAAAATATGTTTACTTATATCGTAGTCATGTAGTCTAATTTGTAGATATATTTGATTGTTAAATATAATTGGGTTCTCATGTGGTGGTAAATGTTTGTAAAAATGTCTATTATGAGTTTAATTCGAAAGACTATGTTATATTTCAGCCAACTGTAAAAAGTTAAGACATTGTAATGAGTACAATTTCGTTATGTAATATTATGATGCCGGTCGTTAAACATGCAACTGTTTTGTGGAGTAGCAATAACAAACAAATGTGAAACAACATATTGGATAGGAAGAATATAAACGCCAGAAAGATAATGAATAAAAAACACTTGCTATTAACAAAACTTGCATGAGTATAAACGATTAAAAATTTTAATATTTGTTCCAAAAAATCCATAAGAAGAAGTGTTGTATGTATGTGCAGGGATCAAAGAAAAAAGTTGTCCTTTTCTTAGTTAATTTTTAAATTTTTAGTTAAAAATCGCTTTAAATTTAAAATGCTGTTTAAGGTATTATTGAGAGCTGATGTCAATATTCTTTAGGGATTATTGATAGTAGTCTTCTTAAGTAAAGCGTTACAAATATTACAGCACAAATAAAGACAATACTGATTAAAATTCAAGATAGTTTGAAAGGCAAAAATACAATATAAAATGGTATTATACATGGTCGTTGACAGTTAAACATTTAATTTGTAGTCAGTTATTACTGACTTTAAGGAGGAACTTAAAATCAGATTGTGCTCAATGAAAATAATTCATGTTTATACTTCAAAGCTACACTTTGTTCAAATGTTTGATAATTAAATACATTATGTTTTTCAAATATTTCAAAGATAACGCATCCTGTTTGGAAATTTAATGGACATTACAATTTAGTTTGACCTGTATTCAGAGGTTCCAATTGTGGTAATAAGCTTCAAATAAAAGAGCAAGCTGAATTTTAACGAAGTATTTTTATAAGTCTGAAGAAATTATAGCAGTTACCGTTTTAACATTATGACGCCACTAATTTAAAGTGGAAGAGTTCATCTGTATGTTGAACGTTAAGACTAAATAAAAGAAAAAATTAATAATGCAATATGTATTTTTTCAGATTAAAACATAAATGATTATCGACAATGAAAAATAAGGAATCTTTGTAACTATCCCTAAGAAAACGTGGTTCAGTAATTGATGTACAGACTTGGAGGTAAAAGTTTCCGTTCCTTTTACATAAAAGAATTGTATTATTGTTTGTTGTATATCTATCCGACCCTTTTACCGGAAGAAATAATCATAATTCAATTTCAGCTGTTCTTTAGTAAAGTAAATAGCTAAATATTTTGCTTAGTTAAAATGTTTATTGACATTCTTAGTTATTGTAAAACAGCAGTTTGTAAATGCTACGAAATTGAAGTGTTTATGGTTATGTAAAACCAAGACGTCGGTTATCTAAAATTCATCTGATTTGAGAGTTTCAGCTAACACAGGTAGGACGGAAGCATCATGAAGAAATGAAGAATCTCACCATCTAGGAGGGAATGAAGGTTCTCACCATCTCGGAGGGAACGAGGGATCTCACCATCTCGGAGGAAATGAAGCATCTCTTCATCTAAGGGGGAATGAAGGATTTTACTATCTTGGAGGGAATGAAGGATCTTCTCTTCTCATAAGGAATAAAGTACATTCCGTAAGTACATATCGTAATTTGACGCGCCGTGTTTTTTATATTGTTTCGTATAATTATTTGGATTTTGAGATAGCGATGGAAGAGCATCTAACTTTTAAGATTCACCAGTAGGTAATTGTTATTTTCTTTTTAAACTTATGACGACTTTAGCACTAGTTAGAAGAAAAATTTGCAAACTGAAAGATTATATTCAATAGGTTTTGGCACTGTTTTTGTAAAGCAGATATAACTATGGAAAATTACTATGTTGATATTTATGTTATGTTTTGACGACAATAACGTTCAATTTATGTGAAGCTGGCATTTCAGCGATTAAATAATCAGTGCAATATATAGGCTGGTCATTCTGTGTTTCATACATTTCAAAACGTACGAATTTATAAAATGCATTCAAAAAATTGAAGTTGGCTGAGTTATGCACAGAGCTCCAGGTGGGTGTTTTATTTCATTTTGAAAAAAAATCTGTTGCAGTAGTTCTTATTGCATCTCTTTCTGATCAG
Organism: Entomobrya corticalis; assembly: GCA_034694325.1. NCBI lineage: Eukaryota > Metazoa > Arthropoda > Collembola > Entomobryomorpha > Entomobryidae > Entomobrya > Entomobrya corticalis. The sequence goes on from JAQFYG010002180.1 coordinate 8,267, forward strand.
TTAATTGTATTCTCACGGGAAACACCCAACTGGAATGGCTTTGGGATAAGATAATTAGCTAAATAGCCTTTTCGTAAAAGGAATCGAATTATGGATTTTCTAAGGTGTATGACATTTAAGAGATTGTTTGTAATTATCTTAATTTATTATTGTAGATAGTCAAGTACGATATAACAAATATTAATTGTTCCAAGTAAGGATAAATGTGTCCATAATTATCGTTACGACACATTGGAGTAATATTAAGTAAGCATTAAGCAAGCATCGAGTTGCTCTCCTAGTAAATAGCCAAACCATGGCTGGAAATTGAGGTTTGAACCTACTAATACAAAAATCATGCAGATTGTGGTAGTAAAAAGAAACCGGGTTGGACAATTTCTAGTATTTGAAAATGTCTTGATTTGTCCTAATTTGTTTTCATACCGTTTTGAAATAATAAACAAGAAACAAAAAAATTCTTTGTAAACAATTATACATAATTTATTCAGGCAATTTATTAAACATAATAGAAAAAATCCACCAAACTGGTTTTAAATGTTAGAATGATCAGTAAAGTAAATGACGGATTTTCATTTTTTCTCATTTTAGTATTATTGTTCGGATTTTAAAATGCAACTTTAGAGCAAAACCAGGATTAACTCTAATATACCGGTTATCACATATTATTGTGTTTTAAAACTTTTTATGAACGAATTAACAGATATTAATTCTGATAAGAGATTAATTGTATCAGTTTAGTGCATTCTATTGTGCAGTCAAGATGAAATTGTAAAACTGCGATGTTGAGAGTTATGCTGTATTATGACGCTCGTAATCTAATTTTACAATGTTGTATCAGGATACCGATGAGGCATTAACTTTATCTGGAGTTATTTGCTTCAGCGTATATTCATTATTCGTATTAATCGTATTATTGACGTTTAATTACTTATCTAGTCGATCATCTCGAGGTTGCGTTGCCCAAATCGATTATGATGTATCCAGTTGCTATTTATACACAAGTGATATTAAACGACGTTTGTAGTAGACAATTTATTATTTTCAATACTTAAGCAAATCACAACTGTTAATATAACAGATCTCATTTTTGATGAACATTTACAAAAGACAAATGCAAAAGCATGTCTTTATGGATATAAAATAATGTATCGCATGAACACATGAACATCGCATTATTAAAACAGACTTATTGGACACACAGAGACAGAACATCAACTGTGGTTAGAGTTTTTTATTAAATAATTTTGACGCGGGATTAATGTTTTTAATATTTGTTTTTTTTTATTTTGAGAAGTAAAAAAAATTAGGTTTGAATTTTGGCCATGATATTACTCAAGCTCAGCTCCGAATAATATGCAGTTCAACGCGTCTTGGCAAAATGTGTAATGATTTAATTTTGTAAGATTTTGACACCAGCTACCTAGATAGCTTAAGAATTTGAGATATGTGGCCAGCAAGATAATATACCAACAAACATAGGTTCAAAGAAAAACTGAAAATAGAAAATAAACACATAAAGAATATTGGAAATGAAGGCGCTTTCCGAACTGATCATTTAATGCCAATCGTATAATGATGCAAAAACCTTGCTACAGAACAGGTTACTGGATACTGTTTCATGAAATTATAATTATTTTAGTTACGCAGTACAGAATAAAATTGTTAAAGAATCTGAAAAGTTGATATCGACTAAAAATCTAAAAACTGATTTCATAATTATTGACATCAAAATACCGATAAACACATTTTAAAACAAATTTCTCAATATTTGGTTTATTTTTTAATATTTTAACCTTTATTACTGGTTTATTGCAATAAATCAAATCTGACACTTGGTTGTTGTAATTAACACAAAAATATTAATAACATAATATTTTAATAAAATATTTTAAGTTTATTGTGAGGTTTGTCTTTATTGGCATTTAAAAATGATATAAGATAGGAATGTGTTTAACCAAAAGGTTTTTTTTACTGCTTGCTGTCTTTTATGATTTTCAATGAAAATTGTAAGAACGCTAATAAATTTGTGTATTTTTATTATTTTAAAAGCTGAAAATTATACTATTGTTTGAATGTTTGATAAACGATCGCGTTTTTTCCAAATATTCAAATTCTGGTTTATATAACGTAACCTTTTTATGATTTATTGATCAGAAAAATTCGAATTCTAACATCTGAAAGAAACTCTATAGATTGCCATAGTTTTCTTATTTTATAACGTCAATATTCTAAAATACGTCTTATGGGAAACATTCGAGAAATTCAGGTAATGCTGATTTAATGCTGCTTGATAAGCAAACAAATAAAAACAGGACACCCATAAAAAATAAAATATGGATTTAGTTTGAATAAAACAAAACATAACAATCTGGTTGTAGTTCTGATGCTTGATGATCAGTTACGGAAAAATGTTGGCAATTAATAGTAATTTGCGGATATGTACAGAAGATATTTGCGAAGAACAATAAATGTTGAATTTATGAAGCAATATATCGTTTGTGATACGTTTTTAGTGTTGTTTACTATCATCCATAAGACAATTTATGCAATTTCATAATCAAAAATCCGCTGAAAATGGCTGAAGCGGATGTCTTATGGAAGTTTCAAAATTTTACCAAGAAAAAAATGATCATATTAAACAAGCGTGATCAAGTCACGTGAGAGTAACGAAGATGAGTGCTGTTATAAAACAAGAAAAAACATATCTCGTAATAGCTAAAGAAACAAATCTCGTAATTACGAACAAACGTATCTCGTAATTACGAAAAAACGAATCTCGTAATTACGAAAAAACGAATCTCGTAGTTACGAAAAAACGAATCTCGTTATTACGAAAAAACGAATCTCGTTATTACGAAAAAACGAATCTCGTAATTACGAAAAAACGAATTTCGTAATTACAAAAAAACGAATCTCGTAATTACAAAAGAAAGTATCTTGTAATCCCGAAAGAAACGAATCTCGTAATCCCGTTAATGGTAAAACGTTTATGCCGCTTTAGGCCAATTCCGATGCCGGATTAAGAGTTTACGCATGGCGCTATAAAAAATTATTTAGAAGTATTCAACCCTGTATCGAAATATGCAATGAAAAAAAATTCACTTTTTGACCTCTGGTGACCTATGGATTACGATTTGACATGTGGTGTCTTGACAAAAGTTGATCAGCGTTGTCTTCTCTATCGAAATATGCGATAAAAAATTTGCCCATAAGTCAACATGTGACCTTGTCTGACCTGCCGTTTCCGGTGTGATTGACCCAGAACGCTGAAAATCACTAGCAATCAAGCTTATAACGTTAGGAGTCTATATACGAAGTTTAAAGATGGTATGTCAAACGGTTGAAGAGTTAGAGCGCGAACAGACAGACGGACAGACAGACAGACAAACAAACTAATTACATAACTACGATTCGAAATCTCATCTTCGTTATAAACTGCAGTTCAAGCAATTAAGGCATCATTCACTATATTTCTTGTTGCAATAATTTAAAAAACAATAACTTTTTAATCATTACTTAAGTCTATGGAGTTTGTTAATTTATCGCATCAATACTCATTTAGTCTTATTTACCATCTCACATGGGTCTTTGAAGAATCTTTGGTTTTGAGGATGCCATACTCCCAGCAAAAAAACTAACGGCGTTAAATTAAAACTTTTTTATCTTTATTTGCTGCACTCCTTCTTTTATCCTAATTATGTCTTTATTCTTATGTATGAATGATCAAATCAATGTTTCTCAAATATCCGAAAGCATATATTTATAGCGTAACCTATTATGTAGTTAATTATCATTAAAATAAAGTTCAATGCCCATGTGGCGGTTTTATTGGAATAATTTGGAAGGCTCATTTGTATCCCTACAAAATGTTTGTAACTGTAGATAAACCGCAATGATTTTTGAATTAGTAATTATGACACCTTTAATCCAACATGAATCTAGTCCGGTAGTAATACAATACACATGCAATTTCGGATTGCTGGTTTGATAAAAAAAAAATAAATAAAAGCAGGCATTCATGAAACAGACAAATTTTGGGAAAGAATCCTAGCATAATTACTAACGATTATAACGGCGGCTCCCCGTTAACCACCCTCAACTAACCAACTAACCTATGACCCCATGATTTCCCCCAAATGCTCACAATGATTGCCATGATGCACGCACACAATACACGTCTTATTCTGTTGGCCACTCAAGCATCTATTCATGACTGATCTTATTTCTCTTTTCTTTCTTCTTCAACATTACAAAGCATTTCTTATCTGTTAGCCAGGTATAACTCGTAATCTGTATCCAAAAGTGTGGGGCATTGTGGGATATAAAGCACACATCCTATACCCTCCTACGCACAATCTTTTGAAAAAGCCTATGTTCCCAACCGAACGAGCATTCGATCTAGTCTCATTTACCCCTTTTTCTTGTACGTTGAGTTTTTGACGGAAATTTACAAAATTTTGCCTGCTTATAACTTCTAAACGACTTGTGCTTGGAACTTCAATTTAACTCAAACATAAAGCTACAGCGGTTGTAATGTCAACATTAACTTTGTACTATTTCAGCTGGTCCAATTTCTGAGATATGCTCGATTCAAACAAAACTTCTAAAATCGTAAACCAAAAAAGAATCAAAAATGTACCCAAAAAACTATTATTCCGTCATGGTAAGTTAAAAATAAACTATTAAACGAATATGTGTGTTGCACAATTCGAAAGCATAGACAATGGGGTTGCAAAAGCATAATTATAAATTATGTATTTAATTTATTTCTGGCTACTACCTGGCTCAAAGCGTCGAAGTGGGTGCACTCGGAAGTGTTCATGATGCCAAAGGTACAACTGAGTCCAACGATATTTTCCAGTTTCTGCATGTTGTCAAGCCTTACTTAGTTGGTAATCATATGTGACCTTTTCATAATTGTTCTACATTACCTAGAGAAAGAAAAAATGCAAAGATTGTTAGGGTCATAAAATTTCGTTTCATCGAAAAATAACCTAATAATATTTAATCTCTAGCCATCTGCCCAGCAAAAAGTTTGAAATTTTTGGATCCCTATCAACATAAAGGTTACACTATTACTGGTATTTCTGACCAGTTTTTTTTTTATTGAAGTATACGTTGTCTGCATGTAGCATTGATTTTCGGCCAAAAAAATTTTCCATTACAAATTTTACATTACTGAAAAATAGATGCCTTTGCTTAAGTACTCTTTATCCCTAACCATAAGTACATTTTAATTTTTAATTGATTTTACAAATAGTGTATTTAAATTGCCCATTTGTCCAAAAAAATTAGATTCAATTTATACACGTGCCTTAGAAGTATCGACCGTTAAACCTTTGTAAACTTCCGGCAAAAACTTCTCGTATTAGTACATTTTGATTTGAGATGGATTTTTACATACAGTAACGGTACGGTACAGCACAGAAATATGGTAACAAACTGAAATATCGTCCGTTTATAGGATTACATCTAATCTCGAATATTTATAAAATTATAACAATCTGGTTTCGCTATTCTCGTAGATATCTTACATAATTGGAATTTAGGCGTCAAAACATTATAAAACTTACATCATCGCTACAAATGACAATGTAAACAATCTAAAATCTATTAATTAAAAAAACATGTAAATCCTTTCCTAAAAAAGCAAAAAAAATAAATAAAACTGACAACATATTGAAGTAGAGCATCGGTTTTCATCCAACTTGTACCATAAAATTCAAATAATTGCACGAGAAGGACGGACATCAACGAACTCATAAAGCCCCACTTTTACAAACCGATTGCTAACCACTTATCTTATAATCTCATGATAATGTTTTTAAGTGTTTAAAAAATTGATATTTATAATATTTAGTTGGTTTTTGTCGTCTTTATCATAAACACTATCATTTATATTTCATTGATTTTTTCATCTTTTAATCGTTTTAACTTTAACTAAAAAATTTAGTAATAAAAGCTGAGCACATTACAAATTAAGACAATGACAAAGGATTGTACATTTATCAGCCGAGAAAGCAACGAACAGATTTGGAGAAATAAAAATCCTATTACTTGAAGTAAACGTTTTCTATAAATGTAATCAAAAGGTTTTCAATTATGAAAAATATTATAATGTCACGTTGTCAAATTCAGTATTGTTTTTGTTTTTATTTTGCTTCCATTATTTTCCTTTAATCACGTATTATATAGTCTACAGTCACAGTTAAAGATTTTACAGTTTTTGATATGGTTTTTTTAATGACATGGAATATTCACCTAATTGTAATTTAAATAAGCATAAAAACGGTGTTTTCGATTTATTTACGATTTAACTAAAATGGATGTAATGACTTTTCTCAGTTTTGAATCCCAGTCAAAAGACTATTCCATTCAGTTTACTTTTTCCATATTTTACCGTTCAAGATAATCCTAAAATTGTAGGAAAGTAGAATATTAATTAAGTAAGTCTTGTGCGCGTAAGCAATGTACTAATGATAAACTAATTGGTTTTAGGCAAGTTAAAAAGAATGAGTGGAAAATAGTACATGAAGAATTCCGTTTACAAACAAAATTAGCTATTGAATTGTTAAACTATAGCAGAAGGAATTTATTTCAAATTTGATTTTATTTTGCAAATTCCACTTTTAAAATTGCAAACAGTACGATCAATAGTTTCCTGGTTTGCAATGGAAACAGCTGTGTAACCTTTCGAATGTATTTGTAGCAATGTAATGATCTGAAAATAAAAAAGCTAATATTAGTTGAATATACAAACGAGAGTGTCGTCATAGTATTCCGTAATCTTTTTTTTCCGAACCATTTGATTATATAATTTATTATCTTAAAATTTCAAGTTGTTTTTGTCAAGTTTCAAGTTTTAAAATTTATGCAATAAAACGTTAACGTTTGTTAACTAATCACGAAATTTATCGTGCTCAAAGCACTTTTGCATGTTTATTGCAATAAATTTATAAAATTAATGATATGTCTGCTATAGTTACTAGTTACTAAGTCTTTGTTGCAGATTACGGTATTTTAAAAATGACGGAATCCATATTATATATAAAAGGGTTAAAATGGTTACTAATGGACTTTATGTAATTAATGGGGATATAATTATGTTGAAGTAGGGGGAAAATGTGTTTTATTACAAGATGGGCAATAACACTCAAAATCCAGAAAAATTCCCTTGATTGCATGGTTGAATGTGATCTAACACACGATAAATACCGGATACATTACAGTAGTTTACTATTTCAGTGTCAATTAGATTATATATTATTTCTATTCAACTGAAACATAAAAACGCAAGTTGACATCAATTAAGTTAAAACATGATACGTCCGACATTTGTTTTTGGATGGATCCAAATTATATGGTAGCAAATAACCATGATCAATTAAAGCGCGTAAAGAACACATTTTATTGGAAATCACTCTTTTAATATTG
>JAQFYG010002181.1:0-15693 GCA_034694325.1 Entomobrya corticalis
TTAAGATGTTAAATATTTTTGGATATGCTGTTGTTTGTTAGAAGCAAGATGTAGGAAACACAGGTAAACAAAAAAAAAATATTTTCATAGTGGGTTGAATACTACGTCACAGACCGCCAAAATTCATCACTCTATGGGCGCCCAAAAATTACCGTGGCGAGACAGCTCCCTTTAGTACATATATGGTCTACCTTCCTGTTGTCTCATTATTTTGTATTGTTTTATATTAGCTGTCTTTGTTAACTGTTAAAAAATGCAACCAAAATCATATACAAAGTTAGCTTATAAAAGGGGGAGCCGTGTAATTTCCCACCAAGAATTTGGCAAACCCACTTTTGGCCACCTGAATGTTTCCCCACCTATTGGACTTCGGCGGCGCCTACTATACAAAATAGCAGTAATGCTTTCGCAGTATATATAACCGATTGTGCTAAATATCAATGCTTTCGCTTTGACGATTTCTCATACTTTGGCTTTGTATTCTAATATACTTTCGTTGTACTTACTTAGTATGCGGTTATATATACTGCAAAAGCATTACTGCTATTTTGTAAAGTATGCGCCGTCGCCGCCGAAGTTCAATAAGTGGGGAAACACTCTGGTGGCCAAAAGTGGGTTTGCCAAATTCATGGTGGTGAAATTTCGTGTCACGATAAAAGGGACACAAAGAATTTCGAAGATGAAATATATATTTGAAAGAAACAAGAGTCTTTTAAGAAGACTTTGCTTGACATGAATATAATAAGCACACAGGATCCATTGCTCTTTTGCTGAACATTATAAGATGATCCTAATAGTTTTCAAAAGTCAAAAGAAGCCACAGTATTTCCTTCTTCATTTTTAACAAGCAAAACAACCACAATGCGATAACATAGCATAGTGGGAACGTGATGCAATAACTTATATCTTGAGCTATTCGTTAAATCAATATAAAGAGGAAGTGCTTGATTTCTCAGCAGGATCTTCCTCAATGTACTGATTTCCAGCATTACTAACAATAAATACAGACATACCTAAATGTATACTTATATTTTTATTAAAATTGTGTTCGTATATGAATAAGGACCAAAATCAAGAGTAGCTAGAGTCAATAAGGACAGCATACATGAGAATAAAATTCCTTTCATTATTTAAATATGCTGATAAATTGGTTACGCAGCTTGAAAAATATTTTACACCTTTCTGCAAGTTGTTGGAGACAAAAGTCGATGAAGATAATAAAGCTTGTAGCAATAATTAAATGTCCTTTATATTTTAAATAAACGAACATAACTTCATCTCAAGAACCGAGGTAGAATAGGACTTATAATCATTCTTTTAAACTGGTTGATGCAAAATTGTGCAACAGTTAACCCCGCACTTGGAAAAAGGACGGAGGAGTGCAAAACTATTACATCGCAATTTCATTTTATTTGATTTAAAATTAACAAATATGTATCATTATTTGTTTATATAACCTTTACATTCATTCAACCTTTGGATTGCCTGCATCTCTTTGCTAGAAAAAATAAATAAATTTTCATCAATATCAATGATTTATGACAGCACTTGTTTGGCGATGAAAGATTTATTTCTAAGAATTTTTTATCGTAACCGGAAAACAAAATTGGAGACAAATGTATTTTAATTCATCATGTATAGGTAATTTTGTTTCGTTGTAAACTCCAAATCTTATACAAATACTTATTTTAAATACTAACGTTATTATAAAACCTTCACTTCCAGAAAACAAGATACAAACGCATATCCTTAAGAGTTAAGACCATATTGAGAGTTTTTGGCATGCTAGCATGTTTTATGTAGAGCCTTTTTAAAAGGAGCGATAATGTGTATTTTGTTAATTGATACTTATTCTAGGAACTACCTATTTCACAGGAAGGAGGTTTTTCTTTTTGCTTGAATTAGTTTACAATTAGTGAACCTACAGATATGTACAGCATACAAATGTAGTGGGGTAAATGAAAAATTATATTAATACTATAAAGCTATTCATGAGTTTATGATTATGATCCATGTCCTCTATTAACCAAACTCTTTAAAACTTAAAAATAACATCTTATCAACATTACCAATCAATTAATAGCAGCATACTGCGGTACAGAAAACTGTGCTGCTGTCTCTGGTACTGATGTGGTTAGGAAATTGTATGAATACTCTTCTGCATTTCCATCCGCTTCACATCTTAACAAATTCTTTGACTGCGATCTATTTTGGGAGGATGCAGTACTTTCCGTTGATTTCTCGCAAATTATTGATGTGTGCATGTAATCGGGCAGCTGCGTCGGTTCAGTGCCTCCACTAGATCCACTTTCCTTCGCTGTTATAATAAGAGCAGGATTATTATTGTGCAATACAACTTCGCCACATCCATTTCCTTTAGACATTTCCAAAGAATTGCTGCACATCATTGTGGAGGTAGTTGCTCCTGCTACAGTGTTTACTGCTATTGCATTTAAGTTGGTCACTGATGAAGAATCGCTGCTTGGTCCTGAAACAAAAATTATATATGGAAACATTGTATGAAGCGGGGTGGAGTAGAAGTAAATTGGTGAATGAAAATGCGGAAGAAATACCATGATAAAAGTACGGAGTATCATCCGATTCTGCTGAATATAGCGGAATCCTACCACATGCATCCGAAAAACATGATGATGTCGAGGAAACCGCAGATGAAGAACCTTTTTTAGATTTGTAACGGCGATTCTGGAACCATATCTTGACTTGATTTGGAGTTAACTTGAGAGACCTCGCTAACGAGTCTCGTTCATTTGCAGATAGGTAGCGCTGAAGTTTAAACCGTCTTTCAAGTTCCAAAACTTGAGCCTGAAAAGCGAAAGGAGAAAATATTATTTTAGATTATGTGAACGGCTTGAACCCCATAATATCTTCAGCTTATTTTGTTGGGGTGAAAGAAGACACAATGCTGTCTCAAGCATAATGGAATCCTTTATACGGATGAAGCAAAAATGGTAAGGCAGCACTGCAAAATAGGAGAAATTTGAGCTCAATGCTCCTACAAACTACATGAACATGAGTCAGAAACACCACTCTCCCTTTCCTCTGCACGTCAAACTTGTTCCGTGGAAACCAAGATGCTGTAAAGAAGTACATGATGCGCCCGTTAGATATCTCGACACGGTTCGCACAACCAGTCCGGGGTATTCTTTGTTATCGGCATCAAGTCATTAATCGTACTTTTTTGTTCAACAGTGCCACCTAATCTTCACTGTCGGTTATGTCGGTGCAATGAGCTCACACACACACCATAAGCGAATACTAATATATTGTAGCTGTAAGCCCAAAATATAATGCAACAATGCAATCATGTAATGTAAATGCATAAGTGGCCTCAACAGAGTGGTGTTTATTTCTTTGTTGTTCTTTGCTCTTCAGTACTATAACAATAATAATCATTGTTCTTAACTTTAAAATTTAGCTAGCTTAGATTAGATGCTTTCCTGCTCACTTCTTTTATTACTTTCTTTGCCCTATGATTTGTGAAAATATTTATATGAGAATAATTGTTAATATTTTTAGATTGATAACTGATGAGTGTTGAGCATACCAAGTAGAAAATTTTACTATTAGTTTGCAAATAGATACTTTTTAAAGAAAATGAAAATTGTCGGCATATTCATGCATCTACAGTATTTGACCAAAAATCTTTATTTCTATCAGAAAGTATAGAAAAGAGAAAACTGATTTATTTCTGTGGTAAGCTCATAGAAAAGATCCTTATTATAAAATCTGTTGTTCTTAGTGGCTAGTTTTGGTTTTATCAATTCTTTTTTTATTGCCTAAAATAATTGAATAATAGTTCAACAAGCCAGGAATAGAACAAGCCAATATACGTTTTATTCAGCTTATGTATTACGACTAAATACTAACATGAAACTTTCATTATGTGTAAGTACCTCAAATGTAGTTTTTATCTACATTCATGCCTTATTCGGTACCGCTAATCTAATGTTCACCATTTAAAATGCGTGAAAGCTTTCCTAGCAAATCACTAAGCTAATACTAATTGGCACTTGGAAAGACAAACTGATTGAATGTGACTAATGGAGCTTTTAAAAAAGTGACATCATTTCTTACTACCAAAGAATCAATTTAGCTTCTATTTGTAGATAGGAAAAGCAATAATACCAATCCGTTTGTCAAAGTGTAGCATTTCTACATATTGAATTTTTGTTAGTAGCATTATCATATTTTCTGAATATGTACTTGGATAATTATATTGGTGTAAAAGTACCTGTGAAAATAAAATTCTAGGCTTCCTTTTGACTTTGGTGCTGTGGATGGAGTTGATCGCTGCAGCATTGCTTGTGCTATTACCGGCACTGTCCTTAAACTGGTGATGAATGTTGAGGCATGAAGAAGTGGTGCTGCTCCCATTGGAATTTTGACTGCTACTCCCTGGACATATTATAGCAGAGGATGATGAGAAGCAGTTAGTGACATTGCCACTGCCGTCCCTTTTGTGGTAATGGTGATGTTGTTGTTCGTTTGGATATTCAGGGGAATGTTGAACAAACCGACAAGTGGCTCTTGTGCCCTCATTATTATTATTATTGTAACGATTCGATTGGGAACGAAACGACTGTGCCTCTTTCTTCGCCTTTGATTCTCCAGACCCAACACCACGACCCAAAAAAGAAGTACCTGATATAGACTTAATAAAAACAGATGAAAATGGGATTTTAGTACGATGATTAAAAAAGTGTGTCCAATTTAATGAGATACACTTTTTAAAAGATTTCTCGTATGCTAATTCTGCATTGTAGATCAGCCTAAATTGAAATGAGTTTTTATTGCCTTTCTTCTCGCTTCACAAAGCGTCTTGGATTTAATAAGGAATAACCTATCTATCCTTGAATTAAAATGTATATATAATTACTTTGAAACATATGTGCTCATCATCAACAGGCAAATTCCAGAAGCAACGTCGGTGCAACTCATTACGACGGTTTTACAATTGCTGTTGTAAACCGTCAAACCCTTCTACCCTGTAATTATAACTCGATAATGACTACTGTCAGTTTCTGCGAACACCAAGTACGATTAGAAATCACAACATCTGCTTCTCAAAATTCTAAGCTGCAATTATTTGCTTCCCATACGCACACCGTAAAGATAGGTGGATTGGATCTCATTTTTATTTTATAATTCTGCAATAATTACTGAGACATTGATACAATGTACCTATATATCGCATATGTTTTGACATTTTACGTGTTGTAGAATTAACATCTACAGAAGCAATTATTTAATCTGGTGCTACTACTAAATGAATGATTTGAAATTTACATAAATATAAAAAATGATCTAATTTTAAGCCATGTGCGACTCTAATTCAGCGTTTCAAAAATTTGCATCCATGCAACATGCCAAATTTATCTCCTTCTCAAAAATTTGCATGTAGTTCAGTTTCGTTCAATAAATTGTAATAAATTGTATAACTTTTTAAGGGTAACCCACCAGTGTTAATTAATAGCTTGTTTAAATTTTATACAACTTTATGGTCAATTCAGATCACGTCATGCACATGGACTTGTTGTTGCCAAAATGAAAATTACTTCAAATAGAACACATATGTGAAACGATTCGATGTATTGAAATATTATGTTTAAAATTAAAACTAGTTACCTTGTGCAAGGATGTACCAAGATCTTGATTATATGGTGAGCAGAGGGATGTCAAGTGAGCAACATGGGGAGAAGTGATTATTGAATGAGACGATGAATATGGGGGAACCAACGTGGAATGCGAGACTAAACTCGGCACGCTACACAAAAATTATATCATCTGTGCTTAAATACTTCATTAAAATTAATATTCAAACAAGTACAAAATATGGTATGATCAATAAAGGAAATGTGAAATTTTGTGCATATGCTTTGATTTGATTTTATATAAGCGTATGGTTCAATGAGTTCATCACAAATTGATTTCACCTGTAAAAATCTTGACTGGACCTGTAGTCGTAAATTGGATAAGACGAGAGAATACTGACGGAACTTGTCACTGAAGGATTTTTGGAGTGTAAGGAATGTTCATTGCTGGTAACGTTTGTTTCACAGTTAGCAACAACAACACCACTTTTACTTATATTCAAGGACTGATCGCTTGTCCAAAATTGCTCTAATCCAGAGAAAAGATTGTTTCCTGAGTATCCACTTCCATTTATTTCTTCTCGCAGAGAAATCGGTCCAGACATTGGAACCATGTCTGTCTTCAACTATCAGTTTTATAATGAGATTCAATTCTAAACACCAAAAACTTTAATTGATTTCTAAGTTATTTATCGATGGAGCACAAGGTCACTGAAATACAGCTAATGTAAAAGTTAATGCTAAAATGTGGCTGTAATTGTTGAACGTTACGTTTATGGCACCTGTTTAGAAATATTTATTTTTATTTTTTAAGTTGGAAACTGGTCAATTGACTTCATTTCACGTTTGCATCTCACAACAGAGGAGCTACAAATGTCGACTTTGTGCATGACCAGAATATTTTTAAAGATTTTGCAACGTTTTAAAATAAATTAGGAAGGAATGAAGAATGAAGTCGACATCTGGAATATTAAAATATTGGAAAGAAACTCAAAGTTTAAATCAGACAAGTTATATTTGTACAAGTTTGTTTAGTTTGGTCTTTGTCAAAACTCTATCTGGATTCATAAAAAACTTACATATATTTTCCATGCGGTAGTTTCGATCATCCAGTAATATATGCGGATATTGGCGTATATTATATTAGTAAGGATATCACAACTACTATTACTGTCAACGAAGTTTCTTTTTATAAGCGTATTCTCTTTTTAAACCTTGCGTATGTATTGTAAGAATAGGAACAATTACAGTTATTTCCAAGTGAGACAGCCATAAAAATATATGGAGATTTGTTGGAGCCACAAAATATCATAATTTCTCACTATCAACCGCCATGTCTGACGTTGATGAGTAAGAAAAGCTTAAATTGCAGATATGTAATAAAATAAAACTATTAGCAGTGTCTTCTTCTTTAAATTTTTGGGATATTTGTTTTTTATCATATCAATATTCATATATGATTAAATTATTAGTGCGCCAGGCGAAATTCCCTGAGCTTTTCTAGACAGCATGAAAGTGAAGGCAAACAGAAACAGCAAGAAAAGATTAAGTTCGATAATATAATATCTTGTTAAAAATGCTCCATCGAACGATGCTAATTATCAGTGAAATATTTGAGCATCTGTTTTATCCTAAAATAAGCAAAATATTCAGCAAATAAACTTTGAATGCTGCAAATATGGATTAAATCATTCATTCACTATGTTTCATGTAAGAAGTAATTTTAAAACGTAAGTTAGAAAATTAATACGTTATAGTAGGAAGGCTGGAAGTCCAAACGATTGTTATATCCGTTTTGTGAATATTCTGGAAGATGAGCAGTTCAAGTTACAAATGGAATGCAACTTCATATTATGAATTAAATCAAGAAAGTGTATTATCAATTATTCCTTGATTTTATCGCAGCTATATGTTATTGATGATAATCAACCAATTTTTGCATTTTCATAATCTATTTTCACACTGTCCCATGATTTGTAATTATATCTTCAATTTTCTGCAACTCAAGAAAAAAAGAAGGCTACAACTTACAAGAAAAAATAAACAAATAAGGTCATCAACTTGGGTTTTTTTGGTTCATACACCAGTTGCATTAAACTTGGATTAAAACCGTTCCTGGTCTCATATGAACTTTAAACACATTACATCATTCAAAAATACTTGAATAAATATAAGTTTAGCTAAGCCGTGGAAACTAATTTAAGATCAATCATCATAGTAAAGCATACGACATTAACATAGTTGTAGACTGTCGTTTCAGACATATTGGATTACCTTTTAAATATGCTTGTTTTTTCAATGTACACAACTATATCATTTTTAACTAGGATCTAGAGAGATGGATGGACACACAAAGTTTGGCGTGTGTAATTCAGCAAGAAAAAAGGGATTTACTTACAATTTAGATGTTATTAGAAGCACGCCATAAATGAGCGTTTTCCCTTTGAGATGAAACAGAAACTTGTAATTAAGATAAACCATCGCATATAAACTTTTTAACATTCCGATTGCCCTGCAGCTGAGCAAAGGAGAAGAAAAAGAAGAGCCGAGAGAGAATCACTGTACATTCTCATTTGTGTACATTTTTATGGGTGCATGATGTCTTACTTAAGTTGATTAGGATGACGAGAGGAAAGAGGATAGAATTCTTTATTGTACAACAATGCTATTAGAAGATGTTCATTTTGACATCGTCTAAATTTTCCTCTTGAACAACAAGACCATCATCATCATATCATCATTATTCTCAGCTTTTATTCATTCACTTCTCAAATTTATCCAGCGGGCTGACTAACCACGTTTTGCGTTTCGGAATAAAAATCCAATGGCTTGGACAGCTATAACAACAACATCAGCAGAGTACCGAGTACCCATCTTGATTAAGCTTTTGACACAAAACGAATATCCGTTGGCTATGACTCAACAAAAATAATCCGTGTAATTTTCATAAGCAGAACATTTTATGTGTATCGTTTCCATACGGAATGATGCCATTTAACAGGTACATGACTTTGATAGTGGTGTTTAATGATGCACAATGAAAATAGGTAAAAATAGTCCTCCCATATTAAAAGCCACTTTTTACATCTTCATTTTCCATTTCTTTCCTGTGAGCCGAGCAGTAATGATAAAGATTCATGCACTCATGCCGTGTCGGAAGAATGGAGGTTTTGCGTATTCATTATCATATACATCATACAATAATGCAAGTACGACAAGCATTCGACGAGCTCAAACGAGATAATTAATTGAATAAGAGAGGTGTTGATATTCATCTCATCTTTCAAGTATTTAGTTCCTTCAGATAAACATATATTCAGAGTATTACAAAAGCAAGGGCTCAACAAACTGATACGTGTCTATACACCCATACTGCACCTCCTCCACCATTTCCTGTTCATACACGTTTACAAACATAATGCCATCTAATGAACCTCATTGTGTCTCTTCGAATCTTACTGGAAGAATATTGACTAGTGTGCATTTATTTTACAATTATCATTTTTATTGTGACATTGTTACTTGGATTTGAGCCATTCATTTTCTCATATTACAATCATCTAACAGGAAGAAATAAAAAAATCAATGCTATAATAACAATACAAGAATATATTTTATAATTAAACCTGATAACATATGCATTCTGTTGCAATCGACCATATTTTTGAAACTTTTATTAGGCAATAATATTTATTTAACTCTTCATAGTTCTGTGCATACGAACAACGTTTGCCAAATCAATTAAGCAAGCTAAATCTGTTCTTTAATCATGTTTATCCCATTTGCTAATAACGTTTGTTGAAAAATATCAGTTAATCTCGTCACCACCGTCAATCAGACTCAGCAAGAGATTTATTCAATACATTTGGGAGCTTATTGCACGCGTCCCGTCGATTCATGTATATTTCTTATTGGATTTGCATCTCCTATCTTTCCGCTTTTGTTCAGTGTATTTACTTTTAGCTGACTTTGTAATCAACAGGAAAAAAGTTGAGAAAAACAGGCAGTAAGCAAACAAAAATATATTACTATTATTGTATCATTTTTCAGCTCTTATGTTTTCCCTTTTTTCACTTTAGCACCGTTAGTTACATTCATTCTTATCAGGGATGGTGCCATAAAAACGCATTACGCACCATTACAGAATATATTATGCCTTATTTTCTACCAGAAAAGTGTGTGCGGCAATACTGGGTTATATTTTCTCGGTCTTTTTTATTTTTTGTTTTCGTTGCGCAATAGCATTAATGATATCCTTTCCCATAGGATGATGATGGTCGACCTAGAATGTACATGTCATTTACTTTGTTCAGTCATATCATTTTTACAATAACAACAACAGCAGCACACGACACGACTCACGGAGCAAAAGCCAGCCAGCGAGCAGAAAGCAGAAAAAAATAAAGATGAGGAGAAGAGGAGGAAGGAAGGATTTGTGTCGCACTCCTGTGCTTTTTTCGGTGCTTAATTGACCGGGAAGGAGAGATTAAATAATCATCGCTCCATTAATGCCTAACTTTTCCACATTGGATTACTACTACTACTTTGTTGCTGCTGATGTTCACGCGAAGGGCACCATTATATTGTGTTTGTCTCCCCTAATGGCTTTTCTCCTCATGTTATTATTACTACTATTATTGCTACGATCATCAATTCATCATTATCTCACTTAAAATACACTGGTGAAAATGAATGTGTATATGTTCCCTTATAACATGTATAGCAGTTACTTCTACGAGTCTTTTGTGGTAACTGCTCGAATAAATTTTCATCTTCTTCAAGTCACAAATATGTGCATCTGTTTATAATGCACATATTTTAAAATATAGGAGAAAAGGGTATGTGAAAAGGTGTTCTTTTTACTTTTTTTTTCAAATAAAACTGCTTCCGATCAGTCCCATTATTCTTGAAATTCAAGATAATTACGCATCATGAATTTACTGATGTCGATTAAATTTCGACGTTTTGATTTCAATTACGAGAAGGAATACGAATGAGCTCATTACAGTGTCGCTATGGGAACACTTTTTACGGTCCAGTATTATTATTCTTTTTATTCTTTAAAAGTTTGTCTATTCATGACAGGAGCAACAATCCATTGCATTTTCTATTTTAAAATCTTCAAGGTGTTCTATTACGAGGCAAATAGAGAAACTTACGTATTCAAATGAATTCATTTATTACAGTCACTCCAATATCCCTGCAGTCGAAATGTACAATGGAATTGATTTAGAAAAAAACGAGGGAAGAAAAGCATGAAAGAAAAACTCTTTCTGTTTTCTTGTTGAAAGAATCTTAATAATATACAGCATGTGTCCCCAGTGATTCTTCAATTGAATATTTTAAGTAGTTTAATGAAATTGCCAACAGAGAACTTTTTCTAGTTACGTTTTACAATCATTTGTGTTGATGAGATTTAAATGGGGCGAAAAAAATGCAAAATCTATATTTAAAAAAATACAGATATTGTAGAGAGAATTTGAGATAGTTACAATTACATCATTGCCTATTCATTCCTTAATATAATATGAAGAAATAAGTATACATTATAAAAAGGTATGAGTACGCTAATACCCAATGTCTTACCAATGATGGTAATACTGAAGAAAACAAACTTTTTTAACTGGGTAATATTGTATAAAGGACTATTACTTTACAGTATTTGGTAAGTGAGTCTAATATATTTAAGTAGCAAGATTACATTTATTATCCAGAGAAATGAATGAATGAATAAAGGTGGCGAATGGCTTTGTCAAGTCGGCACAATATCATCAGTGAGCACTGGTAGCATTCATATCACTGATAATATTGAACTTGTTTTATTGCAGTTTGAAAAACGGATTGTAGAAGTTTGCTTACTGAAGTAGCATATTTACATGAAGAGAAGAGAGGGAGCCAACCGACAGCAATGATATTAGGTATTATTATTAGAGAAAAAGAGCGACGGGAAAAAACGAGTATACGCTCAAGTGGAAGTGCTTCCAAGCAAAACACAATAGAACTTTCTCTCTTATAACGGCTGCTTATATACATACTTACATTTGTATACAGAAAAAAAACGGAAAGGAGAGGGAAAAAAGAAAACGAGAAAGAAATTGAAATCTGCATAAAATTTATGGTGTCTCAAAGGTAAAAATGGTAATAAAATGAAGGGAGACTAAATCCTTTGAGTAAATTGAATTGCAGAAAAACGACTTCAATTTAAAAATGTCGGCACTTGAAAAGTGGCGAAGGAGTAAGAAAGAATAAAAAAGTTAGTTTTTTATTCTCTGGAAGACTTAACTTTCTTTCTATCTCCGTATTTTTGTCATTCTCTCTCTTTTTTTCTTTCTCTCACTTTTTTCTCATTCGAAATTTTTATAGGATTTACATTAGTACGAGTGACTCTATTACATTATAATGTGAGAGGTGTGATTGTTCACTGGTAGCTTTGTATGCATACTTGCTGGGATGTTGAAGACGGAAAAGGATCAGTAAAAATGTAATATCGTAATATACATTTCAAACATTTTGTTTGTTAAACTTTTTCTCCAGACAATGTAAATGTAGAATGTTAAGCATATTATATTTACTACCTGATAAAAGTTGTGAGAGCAAAAATGAAAGTAAGTGGCTGATTTTTTACGGTGATGGTAGAAAATTGGATAAGGAGTAGTAGTTGAGAAATAAAAAATAGAGCGAGGGACTTGTGAAATAAGATGGAGAGAAAAAAAGTAGAGAGGAAAATAAGAGAAAAAAAGTTCATTCCAAATTGAATTGAATTCATTTTTAAATGTCTCATAATGTTTTGGCTTCTACGATTTCCTGTTAGCACTTTATATTCAAATTTCTCTTTCATACTCCCAAAGTCATCCATACTGTAATAATAAACTGGTATTCCTAGCGGGACAAAAAACGTGATTTTCTAGTCACTTACATTAGGTTTCACTCCACATCTTAAAGATAGTATCGTTTTTAGGGCAGAAACACTTAGACTAATACCTATATATACTATAAAGCTCCATAAATTATATTCAATTTAGTATATTACCGCTATAAGATGAAGCCTCATGATGTGTCAAACGGTGAAAGGCGAGGAATTTACTATTTAATTTAATCAGGTGCCACTCCAAATGCAATGGGACTGTACCGTCCCGGTAATTACAAAAATGGCCTTATTCCCAGACACTCATGAAAATCTTATTGCTTTTACATTATAATTCGAACATTAAAAGCTTAAATTAGAAAGACATTTATAATATATAAATATATGATTTCTTAACGAGATTTCATTCCTTGAATCTGCAAATAAATCTAGGACCTCAAATAAATGTCAAATGTGCAATATAAAAACCATTTCGTTTCATTTTATTTCCGTTTTTTGCATTAATTTCATTCTTCAATACGAAAGGGATTTTCGTTTTCGCGAAGCGAGAAGACCTCGATACAAATGTAAGCTGGCTCTGGCTAGTCATGCAATACCAATGATTAAATTTGAAAATTTATACTGTGTAAACTATTATCGTCAACCCACAAAATAAACAAGCTTATCATTTATTTTATCCCTGTCATAAAAGTGCACATATAAGTGAAATGAATTATAGAAGCTGTGAATAAACCGCAGTTGTCGAAGTGTCGAGCGTGCAAAAGTAGCTGTAAAAATCCAACTGTAAAAAAGCAAACTTCGTATTCAGACTGATGATAAATGTTTTAATGCAATTCGGAGATAAGTTCAAATACATAGCAGCTAAAACAACTTTCTTTTAAGGTTCCTTTTATATATGAAATTCAATGCAGAAAGAAATATAAAGAAAGATGGACATACTCTTTCTCTTTTCCCATAGCGTAACTTGCTGCATCATATAAAAAAGTATTTATACTTATGATATTTACGTATGGTGAAAGAGATCATGTAAATAAAGTAAGGGGCTATAATATTCGCTTCATGGTTTCATGACAAATGCAATACGTCAACATAATTCTACAATATGATTACTTACTACCCCTATTCACATAATATCATCAGCAATACAATAAAGTATACTGTAAGCCATAATAAAGCTCTTTTATTTGATCCTCCAGAAGATGAATTGGAATACACAAAGAGTGGGTAACATCATCATCATAGAACATATTTACTAATATAATTTCATTCCAGGGGGACTTTTCATTTCATTTTCCCTGGATAAATAGGGTATAAACTGCTTCTATGTTTGCCTTTTAAACGTTTGATCATTAACTTATGCTTGCAACATACACTGTTTACTGCAAAATGCCAAAATAATTAGATTATTTGTTATATTACCCAACAATGTTGAGATTGATGAAGATTTTAGCCTATTTTGAATTAAGGTAAGGTAACTACGTAAAATGTACTTTAAATGATTGCGTAACTAACGTTTTTTAAAGTATTCGTTTCATTACATATCCCTTTTTACTAGCCTTAAATATGAAAATTGCTTATCTGATTTGATTAGTCCTTTCAATTCGAGTTGTGCAGAATATTGGCAATTTATTAGATAGGACGTATTGCTTCAGCATGATACGTAAGAAATAAAGGAACATAATAATTCAAGTTGAAAACAACACTGAATAAATGAAAACCGCCGTTCCCCAAAGATAGGTCCAGCTGCCCACCAATTGATTTCAAAGTGCATGCCTTTATTAAGCTTGACAAGTCTTTTCCAATAAAAATCTCTTTTTTACGATCAGCTATATCGATTTCCAATCTGAATTTAAAACCATGCTCAAGTTTGATTTAATCATATAAAATAAATTGAAAGCTTCTTACACATCTTCTTATTTTGCCAAAACGTATTCACATGAAAAGCTAAAGACTACACTATTGTTATATAATAATATGGCCAACTTGTTGGTTACAATTAACACAAATGAGGATAAAAACATGCTCATCTTCTTCTCATTTCTTTTCCATCTGTGTGAGAGTGCCCAACCTTATTTGAATAAATGGCTTGAACCTACAACGAGGATTTGACAATTATTTCTGAGGTACAGGGAAACAAACAGATTATTAATTATTCATGAGCTAGGCTCACCAGAGTAGTCTCTGCATCTCACTCTCCATCTTCTCCGCATCTTTGTTCTTCCTCACACACAAATAATATAGGATTGAGCATGCTGTTGCTGCTGCTGATGGAGATGATGCTGAAAAGGATTATAAAAGGAAGCCTCCCAGAAGAAAATGAAATGGTGATGAAAAACACGCAATAATAAACTGGGCGCTTTGGGAAGGGCGCAGCAAGTAGTAACAACCGTCATCAGCAATGAAATTATAGCAGCTTGGTGTAGGTAGTAAAAAGCCGTAATAAGAATATGATGACCATGATAATATGAGTAGTAGTAAGCCTTAAGGCTTAATGGCACAAAGATGAAAATCTTGGACGGAATACTTTTTATTTTATTTTTCAATAATATTCTTCTTTAGCAAAGCAGCAAAAAAAACATACAGTCTATATACATATCAGAAAACAAAAAGTTCTTGATTTCATATCGTTGTCAAACAAGGTTCCTCCCGTCGTTTTCTTTCATTTTCAAATGGACCAAAAGAAAAAAGTGTTGGTGAGTTTATAATAATAATAATATTATCTTGTTAAGAAAAGATTTCTTTTTTGATTCAGGGTGGTGTTCCTCATTTCTTTCATTCTCCCTCTTTCTCAGGTTGTCCTTTTACTTTTTTATATTCTACCAACACTCCAGCCAAAAAAAACAACGATCTTATGGTTGTTTTGTGTTTGCGCTTGGCTGTGATGATGATGAAGACACTATCTGTCAAGAAGAAAACCCCCTATACCCACCAGATAGACCTTTATGCTGCCTTACCTTTCCTATACTTATTTTTTAAACGGTTTGATAAATGCACGTCTTCTCTCTCGGTTGTCCCTCCATGTAACTTGTTGTTGTGTTTTTCTGTAGTCAAGTGTGTATTTGTTCTTTTTCTACTGCTGCTGTGAATTGTTAAGTGGAAATTTATAACGATGATATTGGTTTGCATTGTTTTTTTTCTGTTAAAATGTTTTGCTGCTGTTATGTTGAAGGTTGTTGTTGTGAATGACGATGACGACTCTATTAGCTTGTTGAAAAC
>JAQFYG010002182.1:0-15688 GCA_034694325.1 Entomobrya corticalis
CCATTATTACGTAATTTTATTTGCCAAAAAAACCAACTGTTTCTTGCAGAAATTAATTTACTGAATGCTCATACTGTCACTGTGTCTTACTGGCTCCTCATCTTAAAACCTATAAATATTTGCACAGCTACTACATTACTTCATGAATCGAACGCGTTTGTAGAATGTATTGCTTTTCGCAATTTTTCTTGATTTGAAAATTGAAAAAGAAGTGATGTTTTTTGTAATGAATTTAGCAGTAGCGGCAAAAGAGGCGAGCCAGGTGTAAGTTATTCTGGTTACAGCAATATTCTGGTTGTTGTGGATTTGACCACAACAACACGAGCTTCATGATTCATATGATGTATGTACATTCACCATTTGAAAATTGCATCCTGGTTTGATTTGACTCGCTTGTGTTGCTGATCATGATTTGAGGATCAGAGCAAAGTCACGACTACGACGACACACATATTATTATCATATTTATCTTTAACTTTAAAGTTAATCATGAAGGGAAGTCCGTCGTCGTAACAAGTTCCACTTTCAATTTTACTTTGAGTCATTTATGTAAATAATTTTACGGTTATGCGTGAAATGATGAATGAAAGGGATTGTATAAATATTGAGTTATGGCAAAGAAAACACTACAAAGGTCGCGTTGAAATTTTAAATGACTTACTCTAATATAAATATTTGTTAATTTCAGGTGGATCCACCTCCAAAACTGCCATCAAGCTAGTAAAACCATCTGCAAAAACACCTTCACAGGAGAAATTGCCCGCTGCGTAAGTGACGTCAATTCAAAATGCTGTGCTTAAATTTTGCATTGCTTGATTCCTCACAGGAAGGCATTCTAATTTTCAAACTACTTGTAAAAGTACACATTCATCATTTACAAGCCACGCATGCATAAAATGTGAGAATTAGACTGGCATTCTCTACTAAAAACGTGTAATAATGAGTCAAAAACCAAAGTTGTGGGTTATGTCACATAAAAATTTCCATTGCCAAACACGCTGCGTGTAAACTACACTTCCAATTGTTAGGCCGAATCATCTCTCTTCATAAAAAAATGAAAAATTATTTCTCACGACTGCTGTTTTTATTACAAAGTTTTGCCTTCACCTTACCTTTGGCTTTGCGCAGGCTGCAATCCTTTTGCACCCTTGCCAATCTCTCTAGGTACACTACATGCATACTTGTACCCATGATATATTCACTGTCGCATATCATATAGATATTAATTTATTGCACCAATTAGTTTCCACTTTTTTAGGACAAAACGAAAAGCGTTTAATGACATGTATGGATAATTTTATTGATGTTGTTCCTTTCGCTGTGATTTATTATACTGAAACTTTTATTTGTATTTGAAACTTGAATAGTAAACACGTTTATGTGGTGAAAAGAGATCGTTTGTCAGTGCCAACTCAATGCAATGCAATACTTAAACTCGCCGTAAGAAATAGACTATAAATTTTGCATGAAAAATAGCTTGTTGTAATTTTAATAGTTGTAGGTTGAATTCAACTCTTTTTACTTTCAACATAAGATAGTTTAGACTGCAATCAACAATAATAAGATGTGCTAATGTGGCAATGCAACACAAATGCACAAAAAAGTGTCTGTATATCACAAAGTTTTGATCGAGCTATAAAATACATTAGGTATGCCTCATATGCCTGTACCATTTAAACTGGAGACTGAGTTGCTCGGATGCAATTTTCAAGATCCCATTTTCGGAAATTCTACCTCTTAATATGCCATATTTATAAAACTGGGTTGATTGATTACACAGGAAGTTATCACTATTCTTTTTTTGCAACTGGTTTAAGTTATCTGCATGCCAATTTTTTAAAGCAAACAGAAGTAAGACTTTTGTCACATTATAATTGCGCTTTAATACTTTCTAAAAATGTTTTCAGCAAGGATAACAGCTTAATTGCCTACATAATATCTATATTGTAGCTGAGGCCGAATAAAAAAGCAAGAATAGGTTAAAAGTAAGAAATCCCCTTTCTACTTGGTTTGGGAAGTAGTTTGCATAAATTTACACGAACATTTAAATGTTTCTATTTTACGATGTCGAGGATGATCAAAATGATTGATTACTCATCTTGCATTAATGATTGAGGCTTGTATTGATGATAAATGCATTTGGTTAGCACCAATGTATCACACATTAACATGCGCGTATTTGTTCTTAAATTGTGTAAAAATAGAAGCAGTAGAACAGAACAACAAGCAGTGCCACTAAGTGGAGAAGATGAAGATAATTTCTCAGGACAGCGACCCACTTTTGCGCCCTTCCCTCCAGGATTCTCTCAGGGAGCACCACCAAGATACTTCAGCGATGGCGGCGGACCCCCTCCTGATGGTGCTTCAGGTACAACTTTTATTATCTCAATAGTTTTGTTGCTTTGCGTTTTTTTTCCGCATTGCTTTGTGCATTCATAAAATTTTACATACGTTTTCAGATCGGTATGACATGGAAGAGGCTTCGTCTGATAGAGGTAATGGTATGGGATTTATGCCCGAGTTTGGACCACCAAAGGGATTTCCAGATCTGTCGAAGTTGACCGGAGGTGAATTTGGCAAAATGTCTGCTCCCACCAATGTTGGAAGCTACGAAAGCGCGCCACAGTATAGCAGTTATCCTCGGAGCGGCGGCAAGTTCCGCCCATTCGCGCAGTTCTCACCTCAAGGTACTGTCTTTTATAGTTACGGGCTTCATATTTTCAGCTGCAACTAGGCCGGGCACTTCTTATAAAGCTAAGAAAACCTTTTTTATCCTTAGGAGATGCACCATATTACGATGATTCTGCAGATAGTCCTAATGAGGGAGCTCCGTTTGGTACTGGCCCTGCTCCTAGTGCTTCTCCACCTCAAAGTGCCCCTAAACGCAGACCATTCAGAAGCGGTCGTCCTAGCAGACCAAGTGGTTTTGGAGGACCTGGTGGACCAAGTGGTCCAGGACCGTACGGTAATCCAGAAGGTATAGGAGGACCTGGTCCATATGGTGCACCCGATGGTCTTCATGGTGGTGGACCAGGACCTTACGGAGGTGGTCCCGGATCAGATGGTCCGTCGAGACCTTTCGGAGGCAGACCAAGACCAGGAGGTCTTTTTAGAGGCAGCTCAGACGGCCCTTCATCCAGACCTGGACCTTTTGGAAGCGGCCCAGAAGGACCACCATCAGGCCCTGGGGCATTTGGATCTGACGGTCCACCATCCAGACCAGGACCATTCGGATCCGATGGTCCATCATCCAGAAGTCCGTTTGGTGGTAGCTCAGATGGTCCTTCAGGAGGACCTGGACCTTTTGGCCCCGGTAGTAGTTCTGACGGACCATCAGGAAGGCCCAGTGGACTATTTGGACCCGGTGGAAGCTCAGATGGACCAAGAGGTCCAGCAATTTTTGGTGCCGGTTCTGATGGTCCTTCTTCCCGCCCTGGTCCCTTTGGTGGATTAGATGGTCCACCTTCTGGAGGTCCTTATGACAGCTCTGATGGCCCATCCAGACCTGGTGCATCCTTTTTGAGTTTAGATGGTCCACCTAGACCTAGACCTTATGGAGGTCCTTCCGGCAGACCTGGACCTGGTGGACCATTTGGAGGCCCACCTGGTCGACCAGGCCCATACAACTCTCCTGGAGAAGGAAGCGGAGGACCAGATGGTCCAGGACCATATGGTGGTGGTAGTGGTGGAAGACACGAATCACCATCTGCATTCTCATTCTCGAACTCAGGGCCTAACCCTGGGCCAGGGTTCAGACTCAGTCGGGGCTATCCTCGTCACCGTCCTAACCAAATCCACAATGACGACTTTAAGGAGTCCGCCGATAATAGCGACTATGCTCCATACAACAATGGTCCTCCCCCGTACAACTACCCACCAAGACACCAAGCAAACTTTGGACCATCCGATGACTACGAGCAAGGATCATCCAATTATGATGGTCCCCGTTCCCGTCGCCCAGAGCGTCCCGAGTTTTCTCCACCTCATCACCGTCAATCCCCACCGCACGGATATGGGCCAACCCACCGCTTTGACAGCCCCAAAAGGCCCTACGTCATTAAGGTATCTGGTCTCAAGAGTAGTAAATATACAAGAGAGCTTCCCCCAGGCCCGCCTGTTTTCTATGCCCCATCTCCTGACATGAAGACAAAAGACGGTTCTCGTAAATTTCAGGTACCACAACATTGACCTTTGACTGCGTCATTGGACAACAACTGTACTACTACTAACTACTACTCTAGCGCTATACAACACAAGCTGCTTATCTGGCCCTGAACTTGTATTATAAAAATATTTGACAGTTATTATTTTCTCATAAAATTATTTTAATCTATTTTTTAAATATACAAAGAAATATACATATTTTAAATATAAACGTACTTGCACATATATTATATATATTTCCCATATATATAAATATAAATATCTATACAAAATTTTATTTAAAAAGCTGGACTTTTTTACTGCTTGAATAAATGCAAATATATAACATAACTGGGGACAGTTAATTTAATAGAAAATCTCAAGTCTGACCGTTTAACGTTTTTGATTAACTGGACTTACCAACTGGTAAATCGTTGTACTCCTCCATATGCAGCCATACTACTACCATAACAAAATATTTCTTCTGGACTCTCACAAAGACTGTAAGGACATTCATTCTATAAAAAACTATAATAATTTTGCGTATATAAAGTTTTATGAACATATCGACAATCGACAACATTTCTACATTACTTGTTTTGATCGAGACGAAAAACCTGTTGAATGCTTGTACATCCCCTCTTTCTAAAAACCTTTTACACCCCCAACAGATGACAAATTAGACAATTTCGGTAATGATTTGCCATGTTGACACATTTTAGTTTATTATGCTATTTTTATTATACGCTTCGCTTCCGCTTTTTTATATACTATATGGTTTGTAGTTGTATTTATCTATTTATGTACCTATATTTATTTTCATTATTAGCTACAAATTGCATAATCATATTTCTATGGTTAGATTAGCATACATTATTGCCATATGTATTGATCATGAATGTTTAGAACGGAGAGATTTCCTTGAATAAGTTTCGATTTTTATATAAAAAACCAATATATTATTTCTATTTACCACAGTCCGTGCTGCAATAAAAAATACTCAACAAGCCTATGTGGCCTATTTTAACAAGCAATTTTCAAAGATTTTGGCAGTCAAAATATTATGTTCATAAGATGTAAAATATAGAATCACTTCGTCTTGACCTGGATAAAAATAAAAGCATCATCGTATTTATCAAATTACACACAAGAGTAGTACGTCTAATGTCATGTGCAGTACAAATAAGTTTGCTGAAAAGTTGCTCCGATAAACACACCAGCAAAGTAACATTTTCTTAAAGACTTTGCTTGCCGAAAAGTTTAATAAATGATACATAATAGGGGAATTAGTAGTGGATATTGTATTGCAAATGATTACACACCGTCTGACGACCACTTGACTAAAATATTGAATACGTACGGGATCAATACTAAATGTATATCAACCTGATAGTTTTTTTTGAATGAATCTATTAAGGTTGTCTTTTAATAGGTTTGGCGTTGCGTAGTGAAGCAAGAAAATAGAACATGTTACATAGTTATTCATGACATGTATATTTAGGAACCTGAAAGAGGTAATATGATCATTGTTTCTGCACGTCATGCGTAACAACAGAGCTCACACGGGGAACATGGAAGTAGTTGATTGATACGCTTTGAGATGAAAAGCGTTTTGTGTGCTGTGCCGTGCGCGTGAGTAGGTGTGTGCGCAACTGCTAAATTGCTGAATGCAGTTTTTACACAAAAAGTGCAAAATGCAATATAACAGTAAATAGAATCAACAGATAGATGCACTTTTGTCTGAAATTTTTTTACAAGCACGGAGGCAGGAATTTGTCGTTAAGATTGTTGTCGAAATGAGAAGGGGAGTGTGTGATGACGGTAAATGGAATAGGATGATGACGAAAATTGCGTAAAAGACATTGCTTTGCATTGCCTTCGTAACATTTGAGATCGTCCCTGGTTATATTAACTACATATGCTTCCCTGATTCCCGTCAATTGCTATTGATCAAATTAAGTTATTTTGCGTCATCACGACTTCCACTCCCGTTTAATCTAACTAAATATTATTTACATAATTAAAAGGCATACTATAGAAATCTGGAAATAACTATTTGAAGATGAGCATTTGAGTAAATGATGAACAAGGAGGAGGATGTCAGAGATAATGTATTTCTCTCGGCTTTGGCTCATCAACGTAGATATGCCTAACAAAAGACAGGAATACGAATTTTACGTTGACTAGTTATTTCCGCGTAAAGTTGGTAACATCACAAATAAATGCATATCGCTAATAGATAATCATTGATTTACGCATGAATTATGCTTTTATTTTTATTTTTAATCATTTTTAATAGGTACATTTTCTTTATTATCACTATCGCAAGGAAGGGTTGTATGTTGTATCGTTACCGTAGATTTACAACGCATGAATGATTGTATAAGGGATTGTAAATACGATAGTTACAGATAATTGCGAAGGCATGGTGAGAGAAATGTGCAGAGGTAAATTTATTAGTCGTAATTGCATCTTCAGAAACTATTATGCAGCAGCGCAAGCGTCTCATGCTGAGTCATAAAATTTTTATTGAACATCTAAATTTATACATGCAAATCTGAGGGAGGGTGGTAGTATGCAAGACTTCCGATCTTACTTCTAACTACTACTCCAGAGATTTTATGTGTGTAACTAGGTTACTGATTACAAATTGCAATGTAGATAATTTCCTTTGAGATGCCATCGGATAATTTCCGTTCTTCGCCTCAATTCTAAAATTAGAATGAAGTTGCATTAATTGTCATTAATCGTTGTAATTGGCGTGAAGTAACCGCCAATCGTAATATACTAAAAAGTATAATTACTAATCTTATTGAGTATGTATTAAAATAACATATTTAAAGTTACAAATACTAACTGATAAAAAATTGAATGCGATTGTTGTTTGGAAAGGAAGACTTACTTGAGGCCCCTTGGTTCTGTGTTAAATATGAAAAGGTGTACATGCAAATCAGGGTAATTATGTTTGAAGAACGGACGAATAGACAAAAACTTTATCTATAATAAATTAGTCGAATCCAATTACATATATAATGTGTGGTTGGGGATAATTTTGAGCTCCTGAGTTTTGAAACGTGATGGGCTCTAAGGCACCATCCTAGTTATTGTTGTTATCTTGATTTCGATTTTATCTCTAGTAAATACTAGCACATATTCGAATAATCGTTCCCATGTCGTGAGGAATTTCATGTAACACACATCACAAATAGCAAGCTTCGATCACTACGCCAACTTCCATAAATTTTATTTTTACGAGTTTCTACAGAGTAGCAATTTGACAGGGTCTGATTGATAGGATAAATAAGGTACATGATGTTGTTTTTTAATTACGGTTACCGCGATAGGGGTAGTCGGTGGTCTTAGCAAAAATCTTTGTTGCAAAAACATCAATTTTTCCTCCATAGGCGATGTCCATATTAGGTGCGAACAGTATTTCACTGCATTTTCATGCAGTATGTTTTTAATAATCACAACAACAACATTACGATTAGAATGGACATTGGTAGTTAGATACCTATTAACATTTTCTTGAGATCATCTTGAGTTACGTAATGATATGCATGTCCCATAGTCATAAAAACGTGTAACAACGCAAAATATTTATGGCATGGAAAGAAAGATGATGCAAATGCAAATAGGTTTAAAATGAACCGATCTGTTATTATTGTACTCTGGGAGAGGGTTGTTGATGGAAGGATGATGAGTTCAATGTAAATTTTGCAATTGCAAAAGCCGTAGAACAGTTGACAGTCTTGTCGTCCGTCATTCCCAATTTGCATTCCATTCCATTTTTGAAAGAATGAAGCAATCCTACTATTAGCTATAATTTCTGAAAAGACTGGGAAGGAGTTTTTTGTTCACAAATTCTTCATTGAAAAGTTAGCCAAGTTAATTTTCATGATAAGTAAAAACAGAAGAAGACATAAACTGCATTGAATATGTGCACGTATTTCCATCAATCACAGAGTTACAATGATACAATGTCGGCTGTCGTTGGCCTCTTCGTTATAAATCTGAAAGAAAAGGTAATAGCTAATTTCACAATAATATCAAGTTATAACCAGGAGAAGATATTACAAGAACAGTCATGATGATCCTCTTTAAAAGTTCTTTCTAAAACATTTAAAAGATTATAATCTTGTTGTTGCTGCTGCGAGACCAATAAATAAATAATCCATATTTATGTAAAAAGGATAGTAAATTATTTATAATTTTAAAAGATTTACGTTATGTTTTTATGTTAAACAAAGTAGCATTTACAATGTCGCATTACAATTGCAACACAGTAATTGCTTGCACTTTTTTTCTGGCAAAGAATATTTTCTTTTCAATTTGCAATTCCATATGAGCCTCTTTAAATTATTACAAATGCAAAATGATTCATTTTGATTTGAAATAATTGCAGTAAGTGAAGATGCGTTATATATGGCCGAATAATGCCCATTGTAGGTTATACTATACCTGAATCGTTAGCAACTTGCATCTTTCTTAACAATCTTAACTTTACTCTTCAGTTTAAACTTTTAAAAACATATTACCCATGATGATAGGCCAGAGACGAAAGATGCTATCGCCATGATAGTTTTTATTGTTTACGGATTTCAACATAATATGCACGACGTACGTATATGTGCTCATTGCCTACACGACTATTGATAATACTTATTATCCCTTAGTCTTTTGTCCTCAAGTTCATAATTAGGTAATCAACTCATTTCTCGTACGGACTTCAACAAACCCAATGACTAATGGCAACATCAATTTAAATTGTATTAAAACATTTGCTTTTCATTTCCTTCGAGGTGAACAAAACTGAATTGTTTCGTTGCGACAGACAACTATTCTCTTAAACTCATTATTTACGCATGAGCGTATATCAGTTTACAAAAATTTAAAATGTTGCTGACTGTTGACTATTCTATACATGTAAGCAGTAAGCATATACAATGACAATGCAGATTAGCTTGTGGTAAAATATAACTAAAAAGTAAATCAGAGTTTTCATTAGTATCGTATATAGTGATCGATTGTGACTTAATGAAGATAAATATAAGAGCATTTATCTCAACTATCGTGTACACAAGAAACTTTACAGTAAATTACCTATTTCTTCTACTCATACCAATTAAACTGATAACGTAAACTGTAAACGACTAGACATAAATGATATAGACATAGGAGAGCAAGATATTTAACAAATATCAATACTGGCAGTTCACCAACCCCTCATGCTTTAAATACTAATTTGCTTGCTAATAATAATAATGCTAATAATAACCAAATTTTCCACAAATTTTGATCGAGGCCACCAGCAACAATACTAATAGCAACAGACACACACACAAACCACAAAAGTGTTGTTTTTAGGTGCACTCGACTGGAAAAAACGATTGCAATTAGCCGGTACAGTACAAAGGAAAAGGTGTGCACAAACACACGCACACTCAAAATTCAATCATGTAGGCATTATTATTTTGCTTTAAATTCATTCAATTCACACTCACCCATATTGTTATACGTGTGGTGTTTTTGTGAGTAGTCGAGCACAAGAGATTAAATAAACAATAAAAAACATTTTTGAAGGTTTAAGGTAGGCGAGCGAAATCATTTTAAAGATATGATTAGAAAATAGGAATTATATTCCTACAGTTACTGGCTGTGAGACTTAGTTTAGATTAGATGAAGTATTGTAAAAAACTCTGCTGAATTAGTTTTGTCGGACGGACGACTTGTGTTAATAATGCATCGTTTTCTGTTGTTATTCAGCTCACACATCATCATCATCGGTAAAATGAGCATTATTTTCAAGGTGCTGTGCTCCCTCATCCGTCTTCAGCATCAATCAATTTTACAACAAAAATGCATGTGCGCGTGCACTTGTAGTCAATGCAAAATGTTAATGGTAATATTGTTATAACTATTGAAAATGGATAGCTAAAGGTTCTATTTAAGACTGATCGTGAGCGTCAGTGGTAATACTTTAGGAAAATGGGATTTTTGATCAAAGGTTACTCAGTATTAAGTCCTTAACTTTGTCAGTCTCAAAAGGACCAATAATGGATTTAATCTCCTTGACTAAAATGCTCCTAATAATTCCAATCGCCTTTATCATTGACCGAGAATAAAATACGTGATGGTGTGGCGGTAGACAAAGCCAATTTATATATGAGGGTCGATAATCCAAAGTGTATCCATTGTCTTTAAACGATATAAACGCTAAATTAGTAGTAGTAGTATAACAAGACGTTCATTTAGGTAATTAAAAAATTGTTTAAACGTCAACCGTCACATCTTTGTTTGTTTGCGGAAATGTATCAAGTTGAAATTTGAAATAGTGAGATTACATGGCATGAATTAAACCAGAATACATTATCAAAATATTATGAATCTGATATAATTTTCAAAAACTAAAAACCATTTCTCTGAGGGAAGTTGCTATTGCCATGCACTACCGAACAAAAAAAAATAAGTAGTTAGTAAATAATTATTTTTATTTGTGACAAGACAATGTTTACTAATTAAGTTGTAGCATTATCGAGTAAGTATTTAACTAGCAGGACAGGTGTTTTATTGTTACACTTGAAGAATTGGAGTAACTTGACTGCATACAGCATATACCTATCTAGATTTTGGCATGTGCATAGTTCCACGCGTCAATGACTAGCACATTATCGTTAAAGAATATTGGCTGAACAAGTTGAATAAACGGGTTATCAGTCCATGAATTATACAACTTTGTTGATTGAATTGTAGTATATTTATCATTCAAAAATCCAAATTTGCCTTTTGAAAACAAATGCAACTCAATGCAACACGTTAATTACCTAATATCACTATTAAAATTGCACTAAAGCTTAAACATCAGTGCTTTCAAATTGCAGACTGCAACTCTGCTAAATTGGCGGTGCGATACTGCATAGGTTGGTTGACTAGACATAAAGGGAAACGATTATGCATTTTTTAAAGTATCCAAGACGAAAAACAGCTTTGCGTGAGGTATTCAGACAATTTTTGCTTTATTGAATTGAAAGTCATCTCTTGTAGTTGTATTAACTGCTCAACACAAAAAAATATCTAACGCTTTAACGCGTGCCCATTTCCTATGTTATTTTCCTGTCACAGCTCACTTATTTTCAAAGATTATTAGGAGGATATTGTTTTTCCACAAAGTCATGCCAACAGCCAATAATCATGGCGATTAGTAGTATTTTAGGAAAAAATATAGGAACAACAAGTGAACGCCTTTGTTGTAATGTTTTATTGACTGACTGACTGAACGGAATTCCTTCCTTCTTTCCTTCTCAATAATAATCATCACCTCACAATGCACAAAGATTACATATTGCACATTTTTCTTTACCACATCAAAAAGTTTGGTTATCCCGGCGCTTAAAAATAGAGCACATAATATTTATAGTGAATTTTCTAACTCAGTAGGTTTTCAAAGAAATTTAGAGGATTTAGAGTAGGGCAATAGATAAAAAATATGTTGGTGGAGGGTATATTTTTTAGATCATATTCAATCATTTATGTTTCAGTGATGCACAATTAGCCATATGAGGAAATTAGTTTGTTCCAAACACAAATTTTATCGTTCTGTTACAAAACGATTACAAACATTTATAATTATAACTCTGTCAACCAAATCGAATGACTATTTCAAGTTTTAACACTATTATCAATTATGTTTCGCACTTGCATGCTTAAAATTGTTATATATATTTGTACATACTTTGCTGCTTAAGATGATAAATTGCCTTGTAGATATGAAAATAATGATGGAAAAACATATTTGTGCTTAATAATTAGCGTTTACAATGTATTATCCACAGTAAAAAGCTTATTTTAATCTTATCTTCATCAATGGTGTAGGTTTAATGTGCTTCCAAAATTCAAAATTGACAAAAAAGAACTTCCGTAGTTTCTTATCTTTGGTGCTTCCTAAATTGGGGCCAAATCAGATAATATTTTTTAAAAAGTTAATTGCCAATCCCATGCTAAGTAAATCTAACTGTCTGTATTTAGGCAAAAGACAAGGAAAATCATAGCGATGAAGACGCATCCCCGAGAGCAAAGAACTATCTTGTCAAGAGCAGACCGAAACGAGACCTTGAGAAGAGACATCAGCACATAACTGCCAAGACGTCATCAACTCCTTGTAAAACTAACAAGGAGGGTGGATGCCGTGTTTTGTCCTCCACAGGGAACAATAAGAAGCATCTTTCAAGAAGAGTAGCCGCCACACCTCGGGTAAGAAAAACGTCTAGAAGAAACAGCAACGTGACAAGGTTAGTAAAATCAGGAGCAGAGGACCCTATGTTGGCGGATGGAACTCAACAAACTGGCTTCTGGGACGTTTCACCTGGATTTGGCACTTTCAACGCTTTCAAGAAACAAAACGCGCATCACCATGTCCGCGGCCAAGATCGTCATGATGAGTATGAGGAGGAGGAAGAGGATGAAGGTATCGCGCCACCCTCTCCACCAGCCAGAACCACAAGAAAAAATCAAACTTACATGGACACCACAAGTGACGAACAAAGGTTTTTCCCATCTTTCCCAGCACCACCTTCTCCATATTTAAATCCCTTCTCTAGTGGGGGCGGGTTTGCAAGACCACCATTGTTTCCCGGACCTACCGCCAACCGAGCACCATCCAGGTTTCATCCACAGTTTGGTCCAAAATACACTCAACCACATACCAACCGCGGCCCTGGTTCAGCATACCCAGCAGAATCCCATGACAGATATCTTCACACCAATCTTCTAGGATCAGGTAATTTTGAGGTGGTCCGTGGAGGGACTTATTATGGGGACGATGACGATGGTTACCATCATACCGGTGGTAGTGGCGGAACTGGCCCAAGTCACTATCATCAAGACGACGAGGACAGCTATTTCCATCACAATGGTCACTCCGCACCCTATAGAAACAACAACCCTAGTGCTGGAGGAGGTGACTTTTTCGCCAACTTTAGAGACTTTGCAGACATTAATCCCCCCACAAGATCCTTTTCTCATCACCATGAAACTATTGCTGATGCTGAGCCACATGGAAGCGCTAGTCATGAGCAACCAAAGAATATTTTAGACAAATTGGAAAGCTCATCACACAAAATTGAAGTTCATCAACCGTACACTGCTAGTAGTAGTAGCAGTAGCAGAGATATCGATCCTATGATGGCGACATTTTAATTGTTGTATACATTAAGAAATAGTAGTGCCTTTTATAATTAAAAAATCTTCAAGAGCATTCAGTCTGCAAAAACGTTCGTCACAATTGCTACAAAGTAATACCGCAATCTAAAAATGACTTCTATTCTCAGTGTCTCTCCAGGAAACTCTTGTACTTAACCTTCCAAATTCCAATCATCATGATATGCGTTCAAAGTTCTGCTATTTAGGATTTTAAGCATGATTTGATGCTTCACGTGTGTGCCAGAAAAGTACTAAACTACTTAGTGCTTGCAATAGCAATAATGATCGTCATACTCAAGTAGCAAATAAAAGTAATCAAATCTGCGCGTCTCCTGATAAAAATCAACACAAATTTGGTAATTTTGCTGGGACAAAGAAAGGGCAAGAAATAAAGCTAAAGTAGACACTTAACTATGTCTCAAACAAAATTGTAGTGAATGCAATACTACAGATAAAAATGTACATTTAGCGTTTTCAATATTCTTAGCACATAAATAATTATTATTTTGCAATAAAGTTTTTTCACGTGAACATGCCATAAACTTCATCGGGCTTGTTTAGTGTAAGATTTACAAACAGTTTTTTTATGCTGAACGGTATTAAATAGCGTTCAGTTGAATGGAGGAAGTTTCTAGTCCTACTACAAACACAATTTGTACTACGATAAGTAAATGTTATAATAATAGATACATAAAAATACATAGATGATTAGAAAGAGCAGGATTTGAAATATACTAAATTGCTTTATAATAATAAATATCAGTTTTATAATGAAACACCAATTTCATCTGTTAGATCTGTATGGAAACAACTGATAAGCGTAATCACTAAACTACTTCTCAAAGTAAGTGACAATAATGGCAAAAACAAAACAAATTTCGACATTTTTCTATAAATTATTTTAAATTTGATATAATGTTTCTGACTTATATTATGATTGATATTTAACACATAAAAATAGAATCCATGATATTTGTAAACGTGAGTACCTAACCATTTATATTGATTTTTTATAAATAAAACTGATACCTTGTTTACCTATTTTCCCCAGTCATTTTATATCAAATCCTTTACTTTTACTGTATTTTCTTCTTAATGTACTAGTTCTCCATTAAAAATGTTTCATTTACACAACAACTTCTTTTACAAATGTAGCAGGTGTTGAAGTTAATGACATTTTGTTCGTTAGGCTAAGAAGTAGAAGTAAGCATGTTTTTATATTTTTTACTTTCTTTCAAGAAGCTGTGTACAATGTACTTCTGTACTTAAGAATAACTATCTAAACTTTATGTTTTGTTTGTGATTGTCCTTTAAAATTCACATGAAATTCTTTTATAAATGTTGTTTAATGTTTTAAATAAATCTCTTTTTCTTTTTAGTGTTCCACAAAAACTGTAAAAGTACCATATAATTTTAAAAAGTTTAGATTAAGGTTTGTTATTAGCTTTATTTAGTTTTATATGAAATACACTTTATAAAAAAATAAAATGCATAGCTTAAAGTAAAACTGCCTATGAATATATATCCCGTTTATTGAATTTATTGGTATAAGTAATTTTGTTTTCACAACGAAATTGATAAATAAAATGGTTTTGAATAAAATGAAAATTAGCTTTGTTTAGAGGAAACTTGGAATGAGTTTTTCAATCAATGACTTCACATATGTGACTTTTTGGCATTTAAAAAATAGAATGGTAAAGAATCGAATAGCTTCATTTGGATTTCAACCAGTGCAGTGCCGTTGTGCCATGAAAGAATCCGTAGGTGCTCACTGCTCACATAAACTACCTATAATATGATCGCATTCAACATAATATACGATGGCATTTCACTCAATTAAATCCCAATTTTCTCCATTATTTTCCCTACATGTAAAGTAACGCCTGTTTCACTCCGACAAAATGCACCCGAATCGCAGCGTCAGCGTCCCCGAAACAGCGGTTACTTTGCGGCGGCGAGACAACGCTGCGGCTGCCTTTGGCTTTGTTACTTCTGGATTCTGGACAAGAAAGCTTTTTCTCCAGTTCCCCCTCATATTTTACATCCGTAAATAATTCCAAGCACACTAGTAACAATACCAGCATTTCTTTGCTTGCAATGCAAATATCATAGTCATGCAGCTGCAGAAGGACTATGTAATATCACAGCATCCATAATCTATGTTTTCAATGTAAGTGGGTGGGGTCATTATACTTATAAAATTGACCAAAGTGAAGTTTTTAAAATGTCAACTTTGTTGGAAACAAGATATTTGGATGGGCCAAAACATATGAATCAAGTATTTATGACATATTGTATGAACGGCTCCTTAAACACGAATCTGTCCTTGTTATGCTTATGTTAGAAT
>JAQFYG010002183.1:0-15682 GCA_034694325.1 Entomobrya corticalis
GACCACTTAGAGCAAACAGATGCTGTGATTAAAGGCTTAAATGAGCAAATAAATCAGAAAGATCTCAAAATAATTGAGTTGACAGAGAAAATTAAAATACTTAAAGACTCGCAGGTACGCAACCCTTATCAAGAAGAAAATAACTTTATTTTTCTGATTCTCGTCATAATTTTTTTACTTTTTGCTTAAATAACTTTTTTTGATTATTTCTATTTTCAGATATCCGGTTGCGATGGTGATGAAACGACAACGAGAGGAATTGAATGTGATCCATTGGTGCCGCCGGGAAGTTGTGATTCAAATGGTGAAAACGAAAATAGTATTGAAAACGAAAATAGTATTGTTCAAAGGAACACCTCCACTCTGACTGAAACTATTGTAAGTGCTCCACCTCTACCCGAATATGCCAGTGCAAATGTGACCCCGAAATCAAGTGGTGTAGGGCTCACCGGAGCTAGCTCTAAAAAATCCAAGCAAAAGGGAAGGCAGTGTCTGGTGCCGAAATCATCTGGAGATAGTACTCGACGTGATTTTCATCGTACCCCATCAGTTAGGAACGGAGATGCCGGGAAGAAAGCAACAAATGAAAAATCAAAGCGAAAAGGAATAAATCCATTTATAAAGTTAGAGCGTCTTTCAGGACCTTGTAGCAAAAAGCTTTTAGGCAGCGAACAAATGCCACGATTGCTGTCAATGAATGGGATCCAATCAAATGATGAGAAAAGCGACTGTAATAAGTCTCCGCCAACTCGAGCTCACATTCTGAAGAAGGGTTCATCGAAGGACCTTAAATCAGCCAATCAGGAAATTACAAAACGCCGTAGAAGGAAAGTGCCTTCTTCACTACAAAAACAAGGACATCTCTCAATGAAGCTTAAAATTGCTAAAAGAAAATGCGTAAAACGTAAAATTGGAATCTCGCATTGGAAGAAGTTAGTTCATAAGTGCGGCGTTTGTGGCAAGATTCTTAACAAAAAGAGCAACTTATCCCGTCACATGAGAACGCACACAGGTGAAAAACCTTTTAAGTGCAACATTTGCAACTCAAAATTTGCACGAAACGAGCATCTCAGACGACACCGACGAATACATACCGGGGAGAAACCTTTTGAGTGCGACATTTGCCCCTATAAATGCACAAACGCCAGCGACCTCAGAAGACACAAACGGATACATACTGGTGAAAAGCCTTACGAGTGTGATATTTGTCACCAAAAATTTTCTCAAGGAGGAACTTTACAACATCACTTGTTGCTACATACAGGCGGAGGTCCCTTCAAATGTCATATTTGCAACCGTTCGTTCCAAAGAAAGGACCGTCTTACTGATCATCAAAAAAATCATTCTCAAGAAACATGTAATAACTCGCAAGCACCTGAAGCATGTAAATAAGGAAATCGAAGATTTTCTCAGTCTTACATCACCTTTTTATTTCTATAACTTGTAATTTTTTGCGTAGCGAAGGTTTACAATAAAAGCTTTTAAAACTATTTTCCTTCCTTTGTAATAAAATATTTTCATATAAACTAAATAACATTTCCACTTCCATTATCAGACTGGCTTGTGTGGAGTCAGTAGAAAGTAGTGCTTGAGCTGTTGTACTGCTGAATGTATTATGAACACTGTTTGTGTGCTTAATAGAGGAGTTCTTGTCATTGGATGGAGTTGACGAATATTCCTGCTTAGTCGTCTGACATTCGCGTAATATCCATTTTTCCCGAAGGCCTGCTCCTAAAAATGAGGAAAATGGTCCATCTATGGATTAATTTTAAATTTTTCCATACACAGTGAAATGTCTTACGTGCAGCAGACTGTGAATCTGGAAACATAAGAACCGAGAAATGCAGGAATGGAAAACTTACAATTAGCAGCGAGAAATATAGTCTGACCACCGAGGTAAAATATAAGATAACAAAGGATTGTCGATATCCAGAGTATGGATTTACTTCCGGTTCTTGCAAAGGGGTTTACGAAGCGAAGTACTGTTACTGCGACACCAATCAATGCAACAAAAACGACATTTCGGATGGATTCTGATCAGGAAAAATGGGCACCGGTGGAAGTTCATCTTTGCTCACTGCTCATTATTCTGTTCTCGTTCATGAAGCTCTTCTCACAACTTACGCGAATCTCTGTTGATTTGTTTTTAATGTTGAATATAGATCTGTTTGAGAATATCGAGTCCTCAATGTATTAGTTTGATCGTGATTTGTGATTGGCTTTACAAAGAATGTTTAAATGTTAAATAAAAATTAATTTAGAAAACGCTGCTTATAAAATTTAATGTAAATTTATTGTTGAAATAAGAAGTAATGCATGTTCATTTTATGTACCATAAATGATGTGATTACAACAACATCGACGAAAATTAATTTTTACAGTTTAATGACTATTACGAATAGCTTGGCTTGAATCCTGAGGCTCTCATCTCTTATTTTATCTTGCTCATTTGCATAGAAAAAGTTTAGCTATTATTGTTGGAAAATATGTTTGCAGTAGCAATTACCTGAAAATCTGTAAATGTCTAAATATAACCTGTATTAAGGAACGGTGGAAACAATTGTTATTAAAATTTGGAATAAAGCTGCTTAAGCATGATGTATACAAGTCATGGCTTGAAGAGCACAAAGCAAAATATCATCGTTCTAGTAGGTACAACAAAAATAAGTTTAGATTTAGAGCTGTATGCTGCACAACTAATCGGTATTTGTATTCTACAATACCGTCACTTATCAGAATGTTGCGTGAAAAGTGTTAACTCGTCAATAATGTCTTATTTGTATTTCCTTTTTTCCCTTACTTTATATACACAGCGCCTTTGTATGGCAGCGTGAACCTCTTCCTTTTTTAGATTTCTCTTTTTGTTATTTTTTTCTGTATCTCCAAATTTACTTTTTTATGTATCCGCTTCAGCATTGTAGACGTGCAGCTATGCTGTGTGTTACATTTGTATTGATTACCCTCCTTAAATGAATAAATAAATAGATAAATAAATATTAATAACAGTACATTTTGAGCTCAATTATCAGTAGTTTATGCATAAATTAGATAAGGAGCATCGAGTTTATGCATGACTGATAACGGAGCTCAAAATATACTGGTACAACTATTTATGCAAATGAGCAAGATAAAATAAGAGATAAGAGCCGGAGGATTCAAATTAAGCTGTTCGTAATAGTCACAGTAGATAGAAAAAAGCTATTGAATTTTCAGATTATGTGTATTTGATCGTAAGCTAGCAGTTGATTCGGCGACATTGCTTTTTTGATGATCATCAAGATAATTTCTCCTGGTGAATGTGCGCTTGCATATACGACATTTGAAAGGTGACCTTTCAAAGGTCGTTCTCCAGAATGCACCAAAAGATGACGTTGATGATTAGCTTTTGTAGTGAAAGTGTCGTGACAAATCTCACACTCAAAAGGTTTTTTTCCAGTGTGTATTCGACGATGGCCGTTGAGATTGGTCTTCAATGAGAATCTTTCGTGGTAGAACTCGCACTCAAAAGGTTTTTTACCAGTGTGCGTTCTCATGTGACGAATTAATTGGAATTTTTGGTGCAATCCCTACCACGAATTTTGCATTTGCAGTCCATTTTCTTGTTTTGCACTCCTCGCTTTCTTAGAGAACGCTTTCCAGTGTTTCCAGCTGCCGGCTCTTCAATGGGAAATGTCAGTGCCGATGAAATTGATTGTCTGCTTCTAGTGCGTTGTTTTGAATGATACGTAATCTTGGAGGAACGTTGCCTCGGCCTCGGAGTGTTGACCGTTGGAGGAGTTTGGTCTATGAAATCCTGGTCAACTGGGGTATCCCCGATTTTGTCTGCTTCTGACTCCAACTTGATCACTTGGGTGTGGTATACAGCGTTCTCCGTATCCACCTCCATTATCAAACCGGCTTGTGTTAAGTCAGTAAAAAGTGGAGCTTCAGTATTACTGAACGAACTATAAACACTATTTGCTGGCTCAAAAGGGAAGTTCTGGTCATTTGATGATATTGACGATTATTCCTGCTTAGTCGTCTGACAGTCGAGTAATATTTCTTGTGCCTGAAGGCCTGCAAGACTTCCTAAAAAAGGAAATATATAGTATTTAAACCTAAACTCAATTTATTGGTTTGTCAGAGGCATATAACTTGCTGATGATTTGTTTGTTTGAAACAGTTCTAACCTATGTCGTTATCATAAGATCGGGTCGAATAACTTCATCCGTTCGAGTACGCTGTCCATCATGGCACAGTTGTCCAAGGAAGCGTAAAGCCTTCGAGACATTTTCCTTTCCAATCGTTGATCCTCCAAAGGACATATCCAAGGTCCCCACAGCCCCTGGCATCAGAGACTGAATGATATTACTCCCTCCACCAATTCGATTGTTGATATTCAGAACCTGGCCTTCAACCGACTTCTTGACTCTCGTGAGCTGATTGAGGAGTTGATCCAGCTTCTCGAACTCTGCACAACACTCTTCACACATTCTCAATGGAGAAGCCTCGTCCTTATCACTGGCATCAGTTGCAAAAGGTACGTTCATTGAAAACGAGAACGTCAGTTTCGGAAGTCCCAATTTCTTTGAAGGTCCATCCTCATTGGCACATGACGCCACGGATAGCCTGAAGCACTCTCGAACATTTTGGTGGTACAAGTAGCTCGACAGATGGCTTACCGACTTTCAAGTA
This sequence comes from Entomobrya corticalis, assembly GCA_034694325.1. Taxonomy (NCBI): domain Eukaryota; kingdom Metazoa; phylum Arthropoda; class Collembola; order Entomobryomorpha; family Entomobryidae; genus Entomobrya; species Entomobrya corticalis. The sequence goes on from JAQFYG010002183.1 coordinate 4,675, forward strand.
ACATTCCTACCTTGTCCAGTGCTCTCCAAAATGGAAATCCGACCGGTCAATCAAATCCAAACATAGCTGACAGGTTTCCGTAGTCGACATCTTCGATCTCTTAATTGAATTCAGAAAATGACAATGTAATAACCAACTAATTAACAAATTATAATTCAGTTTTTATCAGGTAAACCATGTAAAGTTTCAAACTGAACAGTAAGTTGTTAGTGGCTTCAGTTAAAGTTAATCACTCACAAAGATATTGATATTGATATTGATATTGATTTATTAACGTCTTTTAGTTAACAACAAAAAGACAAGTAACAAGGTGGGAGATAATTGAGATGAAACAGATGGCAGAGTCAGAACCCCGCTAAAATAACAACACATAAAGAAGTAACGATCAAGTATTAAGTTTAAATTTTGAAGGCAACTTTGATTAAAGTTAAAATTTATATTTTTAAAACCTAAAATTGCTAAAAATATAACACTTGTTTTCAATCAAATCACGAAGGAGTTTTTCATTAAATCGAGTAATTTTAATTGAGAACCATTCAATTAATTAGTTGAATGAATGAAGAAGACCTAATGATCTAATTGTGAGTAATTTGTTTACTTAGAAATTTGAGTAGGAAGTTCAAGAAATGTTTAAATGTTTTATTTAGCTATTTTACGAAAATATTCAATAGTATTTTTATTGGTGTTACAATGGCTTAGTACTTACGATTAGAGTATATTCAGACTCACCAGTAAGTGTATCTAAATTAATTGCAAAATTTATTTTCCCAATTAAGTAAATGTATGCATGTTTAACAACTCCAGTTCTTTCCTTTGTTTGCATCCATCCTCAATGCGATAACTCAAGAACGCGTTAACCGATTTTTAAGAAATTTGGTATACATATTCAGGTAGTAGAAAGAAAAAACCCTGTTCATTTTGAGCAAAATCGGTCAATACTAGGGGTTCATGGGTTAAAGATCAACATGTTTTTAAAAAGCTACATATAGCATGTGATACATCATTCGAACGCAAATGAATAGGGAACCATTGACCAATGATTATGTTTGACCTAACAAATATTCTTAACATACAAAATCATCAAAAACACACCAACCCCGGCGATGCCGGGTTTTTACATTATTCCTGGCACTTATCTATCTCGGTTTAACCGATTTATTTTAATGTAGTAAGCAATATTAAATAAGTAATAATCCAAGATTTATTTCTTTTAGATCACTGACAATACGTCAAATTTTGTAAATTGTTTCATTTACGTTTGTAATTATTTTAGACTTAATTGTTGTGAAAATTGCTGTATATAAAATTATAAATTTCATTATAAGATGCACTAAATGTAATTATATTTAAAAAGCTGCTTGTACTGTGTATACATGCATATATTTTATGATAAAGGTAATGTGTGATGACGAATAAAGTGTGCTCTTTCACTTTAATGCTCAAACTCCAGCATCTATCAAATATGTTGTCACCATTTTTATAGACTCAAAACATTTAATAACTAAATACAATTATAGTGGCTATATTTTTTGAAAGATGGTTAGATTCCTTGAAGTTACTGAAGTAAAGCAGTATTTGTATATATTTGTATACGTTTTCATCGAAAAATGAATGTGAATTGGAACTTTGTACCTAAACCATTTTTTAGAAAAAGGAGTCATAGTCATAGCCGTAAGCCTTAAATATTTCTCGCGTATTCTGTTCCCTGGAATATTTTGTGAAGTTTTTTAATCCGGTTTGTAAACGAAGCAAACAAAAAATAACCTTTCTCTTTATATGGTGTGCACTCCTAGCTGGGCTCGGCTTTATGCTTAGCAGTAACAGTATTTGCTTTAAAAAATAAAAATTTCACAAAATATTTGTACATGTGTATTGAAGGATTGGGCATTGAAGGATGGTATTTATAAGAAATAAATTTGATACATCATAAAATTATGAGATACTTTCATATTGATACAATACACAGTTGGTATTGAGTACACTATGAAAATAAAAGACGAAGTTAATATGCACAGGATAAGTACCTATATATAAACTAAATCTGATGACTTTGAATATAGTGAACTACATTGCAAAGCTGCTGCTAGGGAAGTCGACATAGTAGAAGTATTGTAAGCAGAAGTAAAAAAAATCTTTTGCGTTTTTCAAATAAATATTGCTGCAGGTTGTTCAAAATATACTTTTGGCATTTTCCGGGATATCAAGCAAAAATACTTGAACCTGTGTCCACATTCAAGGCATTCATTTTAATACAATTATATTTCATGCATTCTCTCAGATGAATTACACTATAAGAGAACATATCAAATTTTGTTGCCGTCAATATCAACTTACATTCCCTGTGTAAATAAATGAACTGGTCCTGTATTTTCAAATTGGCTCCATCATTGGTGCCATCAGCAAAATAATAAAATATATTAGGATGAATAAAGTCAGTAGTCTGCTTACTTTCTTTTAACACAAAATCCGTTTGCGTGGATTTCATTCTTAGCATAACGGCATGCATAACAATAACAAGCTTTTGACGAAACGGAATTTATTTAGTTGAAGCCAATAACGTCATAATAAGTAAATGCCTCATATCTTTTATATTCCATAATACGATTTAAGATTGTCATAAAAGCTTGTTGTATGCCTCAAATACTTAATTATTGAATATGCTGGTTGCCAGAAATAATTTGTAGATTATTTAATCGTATTTTGATATACGTAAGCAATTCACGTTGCGTCATTACCTCTGATATATGTGTGTTTGACTTTCCAAAAATTACCAAATATTTTATATGACACTCCAAAATATCAAATCAATTAACCTAACCAAGCTCCACTTTATAAACTTTTAATCTACTTCCAAAATAAATACCCCGTCTTAAATAAATGTGCATACCTGTTTGACAAAATGCATATCAAATAAGTATTAAAATGACTGTCACAAAAATTACAACTATACTGGACAACAACTTTAGTTTTTAATACTATTACCATGACTGAATATCTCCCTGCATTGTGCATTAATTTTATTTTGCATTGTGCTATTACCAATAACAATAGCTTAGGTTGCATTCCATTAGTCGAGTATTTCTTTCCATAGCATGCAATGTAATGTCTTAAGAACTCAACAGAATAGATACGCGTTTTAGTCACAGATATTTATATCCATGTTTTTTTGTGAGTACATTAAAGCATTTTTTTTCTGTTTGCACGTAGGCATTTTAGGAAAGCGTACTTTATATTTTGTATACCTAACCATGTAACCATTCGTGTGCATTACATTACATGCGTTTGTTTACTCGACTACCTAGCTAATAAATACTCTTCTTTCAAGAATGCCACCCAGAAATAAATCGGTCATTTAATTTTTGTCTAAGCAGTTTAAAACACATTCACATAAAATTCCGTCTGAAATATTGTTGTGGTTACTAGTAAGTCTTGTACTGAGCATTATTATCTGAGCAGTACTGTTTAGACAAGTCAGTAGCTTTATTTTCGTTTTTTTGTTTATTTCTAAACAGACATTGTGGTTATTGAAATAAACAATTAGGTAAACACTTGACCAATTAGTCTGAAATCTATTGCTTAAATATGTAATTTCATAATGAAATAAATATGGAAATGCAATTATAATTATTATATTTAGGTAACATAATATATCCATCTAAAGAATCCATTGATAAGTGTGACGTACTCAAAAGAATCAAGATAAATTATTGCTTAAGTTTAAATAGCTCAGTGTTAGTGATGTCTGAGAAGTTTAATATATATGTGCTGGAAGTCTTGTTTTTAAGGCTTGAGTTTATTGTCTTTTCAAAGTAATAGTTGGCAATGTGTTTCTTTGTTCTTTAAACAAAATTGGCACAAATATTTAATTAAATGAAATGACTGTGAACAAAGTTTATCTGGAAACTCGAGTAGTTTTTTGATTGCAAGTTAGTATAAATTAAGCACCACTAGGGTAAACTATGTATGATAGTTACGTGTGTATTTTGGAGCATTTCAAGCATTTAAAACATGGCGTTATTTCTTAAAGTAGTATATTGTTTGCAATTGCTAAAGTACTAATATTTTAAACGACGAGTAATAGCAGTTTCTTGTTTTTGTTCTTTGGAGACACGAAATTCAAATTTTAAGTGTTCATGTAGCTTAGTAACTAAAAGCAATTACCATAATATATGTATAATCATCTCTATTTGATAACTTTTTGTTCTCCTCAAAACATCGTGATCAAAACCAGCAAAATTACCTGCATTTTACTTTATGCCTATATCTTTAATTAAAGAAGAAATCAAATCACACAGCATCAAGTATGTGGAAAACAAAACTTTAATTGCATACTAAATGAATACTAATTTATCTTTTACCCGTAAAACTCTGTTTTTATGAGAAATGTTTTAGTATGTAATCACTATATGATAATATGAGGTTTTAAAAAAGATTATGCTTAATACAAAATACTGCTCAGTTTGGCAAAGTAGAATTTGGATTTTTGTGCTGATTTCTGGATTTTGGGGCAAAAAGCAAAAAGATGTATTCATGCAATGAATGTAACCTGAGCTGCAAAACAACATCAGCAATAAACCAGCATGTGAGATCTGCTCACGAAGGTATCAGGTTTCCTTGCAATCTGTGTAAAAAAACGTTTACAAACAAATACAGTTTGAACATTCATGTCGGACGCCATCTAGGAGAGCTCACTCATAAATGCGCCATTTGCAACAAGTTATTTGTTTCCGTTGGAGTACTTAATATGCACATAAAAGCAGTGCATAATGAAAATACAGTTAAGTGCTCTGTTTGCCACAAAACGTTCTCAACAAAATATAAATTAAATCGTCATATGTTAACTCATTCCAACGAAAAACCTTTCAAGTGCGCGACGTGTGGGAAACGATTTTCTAGAGCTGACAATTTAAGAGCACATGAAAGAGTTCATACAGGAGAACGACCCTTCAAATGTTTGTTTTGTAGAAAGAATTTTTCACAAAATGCTCATGCAAGACGCCATGAAAAAAGCCATATTCGTGTAGAATCTGGATACTCTTGCAGTCAATGTAATAAAATATTTTTCAGCTCCGCGGGTTTGCGTTGTCATCTTAAGGTTCATTTCAAGGGAAGCACTCCTCCGGCATTTTCATGCTTGTTTTGTGAGAAGGCATACAACTGTCGCAACACTTTATTGGATCATTATCGAAGACACACTGACGAAAAACCGTACAACTGTGATTTATGCAACAAGGACTTTGATAATTCAAGTGATAAAATAAACCACATGAAACGTTTTCATCTACTGGAAAAGCCCCACAAATGCACTGTTTGCGGTACTAGTTTTATATACAAAGGTGATCTTAAAAAACATACACGGAAGCACATGGAGCCAAACCAAAAGAATCGATATTCCTGTGTATTTTGCGTAAAGAAGTTCGCTACCAAAAATGGTTTGGATTATCATATCCTCGTGCACACTTTAGAAAAACCATATTGCTGTGAACTTTGCGGTGCAGTGTTTGCATGCTCAGGAGATATGAACAAACACATAAAAAGAATACATTTGATGGAAAAACCTTTTTCCTGTTCCGTCTGCAAGAAGCAGTTTGTTACTAAAACAGACTTAACTTCTCACATTCAAAAAAACCATAAAATAAAATAAACGATGCAAGTTCTCGGGGTATTCCCTTACACTTCTAAGTTAATTGACAAGGCTGTCTTCGACCAGCACAATTCTGTCAAGTCACATTAGCCTTCACATCGGAGATAAACAAATCAGTTGTTAATTGTTACAAATTATTGCAAGATTAGAACAGCAAAAATTACAAAGCATTTTACGCGGAGTCCTCTTACACGCAAAAGGCAATAGTGGTGTAGGCTGTATGGACTCACTTACAATTAGTTCGATTAAGACTCAGACATAATATCACATAACATAAATGTGTATTTTTTGTATATATGTATTATGCTTAGAAGTAAGATAAAAAATTGTTAAAATTAAATGTCATTATAATTTTTAAGTTTAATAATGGAATATTTTTTGTCCCTTTTTATATAATCGCTATTTTTTATCTGAAAATTTGGTATAAAGTAAGTTAATATTAAAATGCATGAATTTTATGATATTACATGGAGAGGAATGTAAATGTACATTAGAACGTAATACTAAAAATGCTATGATTTCAAAGCGAATACCTTCTTATGCAAACATCATTTCATATCTCTACTTATTTCCAATAAATCATACGTTACATTGTACAACAAATTATATTTCCAAATGTAAAACAAACAACCATCTTACATGATGAAACATTACTTGCAATGCCTGATTACAGAAAATTCATTTTAAAGTTAATTATCCGGAATGGCCACACCGAACATGTTCTTGAAAATTTATTTTATCCGAAAATTTATGGTAGCTAGTCTCACACTCAAATGGTCGTTCCCCGGTATGTACACGCTGGTGCGCGTTGCGATTACTTGACTGTGAGAATTTTTCATGGCAAATGTGGCACTCATAAGATTTTACACCAGTATGCGTCCGCCGGTGTGATTTTAGGTTAGACGCTTGTTCGTATTTCTGATTAGAAATGACGCACACATAATGTCGTTCCTCAGTATGAATTCTTATGTGAATGGTTAAGAGGGATGGGCTATAGCAGGGTTTGCCACAAACATCGCATTTATGAACTTTCGTCTTGTGCTGACCTTGGATCGTTTCAAATGGTCGATTTTCACGTGCATTTGCAGCGGTTTTTCGGTCTTTGGAGAGATGTTCCTGCTTTTGTAATGATGATGATGGTAGACTTTGGTGTTATTAATCTACCTTATTCGTAAATATCTACTTCTGCGAGTAAAAATCTAAAGCTCGAGTACTGTTTTTAGAAGTTGAGCCTTTTCAGGAAGGTTCAGGTTTTCATCTTTATATTTTATCCAAGTAATTTGCATATACAGATAAGAGAGATATTTTACTAGTAAAAACAACCCTTCTTTGGATTCGTTATCTGCTCATTTGCATTAATTCGATGAGAGACTTTATTTGTTGCTTTAATTCTTCTTTTACAATGCTGGTCGTCTCTCATCGAAAATGCAAATGAGCAGATAACGAATCCAAAAAAGGTCGTTTTTATTAGTAAAATATGATTCTTATCTGTATATGCAAATTACTTAGATAAAAAATAGAGATAAAAACGTGAACCTTCCTGAAAAGGCTCAACTTCTAAAAACAGTAGCTTAAGATTTGACCTGACCACCCGTCCTTTTCGGTGGGGTGTTGGTGTTGCTTGTCTGCCTGCAATCGTTTAATTAGTTTGATGTTTTGGATCGCTTATCTTTTTGTTTCAGTAACGGGTTTTAAGTCTCCAATGAGCTTCCTCCTGTTGTCATTGGTTTCTGCATTCATATTTGCGTCAGCAGATGACTTACGATTAGTTATTATCTAACAATCTATTTATGAATATTTAATGTATTAATTTCTATTTCACTATGATAAGCTACTAAGGTTAAGCCATTATTGCTCAAATGCATGTGTTTTGACACCCATTTAGTTGTTAGTATGCTTGATTATAAGTTATTGTACATCTGATAAATTTGTCATCACATAAAACCTTAGTTGACTTGTTACAATAAGTTTTCTACAAACACAGATATTAACCGACCCTGGCACTAAGCCGTTGCACAGTCCGACCCCGAAGGATAAAGTTCCTGAAATATTTTGATTTGCTTCTACAAACACAACCAGTATACCATGTACGCCTAAATCTAAACTATCAGAACAGTATAAAACATTTTAAATCATAAACGTTGCATTAATGTAGTCATTATAAATGGGTTGTCAATTTAAAGAAAGGAAATTAAAAATGATTCATTCATCTAGTTAAAATTACAGCAGTCAAATTAAATTATGTCTAAAATAGTATTTACTAACATTATTAAGATTATTTATAAAATTAAGATATGTTAACCAATACCAGGTTTTTAATTGCTTGTATTTATTGTGGTAAAATATAATGGAAAAAAGTGTCTACTAAGAAAAGTAATATGTTGTCACACATTTTATAGGTTCAAAAATTACTTAAATAATTGTCTTAGAATTAGTATATACATTAGCATCTCTACTTATTTGATGCAAATTTCTGCTGCTTTAAATATTAGTTAATTTTAAAGAAGATTAGTTAAAATATATTTAAAGAAACAAAAAGTTATTATACAGTATGTTTATTTTTCTATTCATAAAATATTAAATTGTTTCACTGATACATTAGCATTTTCTGTTGTAGCAACGTGTTTTTAAAATAAAGTGTACCCACAAATTGTAATTAAAATGAAAAAATATATTAGAATAACTACTTTGTATTGAATACAGTTAATGATCTATCATCAAGCCTGAATTACGACATGTCGCTAGCTCGGCACCGTTCGGATTTTAGCTTAATAAAATAATAATCAAATATATTTGGTTACGATTCATTGCGAAAGTTTGGGTGGATCATTGCAAACAACAAAAATTTGAATTGTATGTTTTGCTATCATCCAAATGTGTTTTCTCAGAAAACAAAAAAAAACACAATTGAATTTTTTGACCGATTTTAGATGGGCAAATCCTACATCCCAAAGATGTACATTTAGTTACTTATAACCATTTAATTTTTAATTTTCACTTAATTGTAAATGTTGTCATGTTGTTTTCAATTACTATAATAAAACGGGATATTATTAATTAGTCAGTCGTACTAAATAATTTCAATTACGCCAAATAAGAACATTTTATTGACCATTAAAAATCGAGAAATCCTCTCAGTTCTATAGAAATAAGCAAACATGAACAGAAAACTACTAAAAATTAGGAAATTTAAAAATGAACTGCTTGCATTCTAAGAGCTGTAATTATTCAAGCCACAAAGAAATGATTCATTTTATTTCAGATGATAGATAACAGAATCAAGTCAGCGCAATATTGCTAATTAATTAACAGATAAAGTTAAGTACTCTTCTTTTTTGATGCTTTCGATCCTGTTCACTAACGGCCCTTTTTGCTGGAGAGAATATTTTTATGCTTATTAAGATCACCTTTTCTGAAGAATGCACTGTTACAGATGTCACATTTGAAATGTCGTTTTCCAGAATGCTCCAAAAGATGATATTGAAGAGATGCAACATTAGCAAATTTTTCGTTACAGTATGTACACTCGAAAGGTTTTACTCCGGTGTGTTTACGTCGATGTTTTTTGAGGTGACCCGACTGCGAGAATCTTTCATGACAAATGTCACACTCAAAAGGTTTTTCACCAGTATGTGTTCTCATGTGACGAATCAACTCCCAGTTTTTGGCAAATACCTTGCCAAATGCATCGCACTTATGAAACTCTTTGTTTTCATCTTTCGTAATTCCAATTAAAGGGTTGGCAGATTTTCGGACTTTCGAGAGTCGTTCTTGTTGTTGCAATGATGATGATGGTGTTCTGCGTCTGCTGCAGGGTTTCGAATCTCCCCGATTTCTCGTCTTAGACTCCTGCGATAACATTTTCCTCTGAAGGTGAGCTCTAGCTGCTAATGATTGCGCATGAAGGCCCTTCGTATTTGGCACAATGTCCCTTGTCTTCAATGGTATGGGTTGTTTGCTATATGCAAGCTGACTGCGCCTAGCTTCTAGAACAGACTCCAAGTTTTGAACGGGCTCCCTCTTATTGTCATTTGATTTTTCATTCATAATTTCCTCAACAGTAGCTTCTACAGTGTTTCCATCTGGTGCGTCGTCAACAAACGATGGAGTAGACAATGATCCTCTCGCTAGATGCTTGGAACGGGAACAACTTCCAAATTGTCTGCGAGAACTTCGGGTCGTTTTAGCGAGATGTACGTGTTTTGGTGACGTTGACACAGGTAGCTTTCGATAAAGTATATAGATGGTTAACAGTATTTTCACTCGCTCAAAACAGCTGAACCAGCAAGTGTGAATACCAAAGGCCTCGGAGCTTGGTATTTCTGTTACCGATATGCATTTTATGCACTGCATCACCTGATTTATTTACGGAAATTCATCTTTCAGCACATTTAATATTAGTTTTACTTGGCATAAGTCAAAATCAATTTGATTCAAAGCTGAAAGGATCACCTTCATTAAAATTGAGAAGAGTCAGAACGCATACTTTTGGCTTTGAGGTTGAAGACACATGAAATAATTGAATTGCTGTGCTGGGTGCACAATGATTTGCTCAATTTATGAACGTCGATTATAAATCAACTAAATAACAGCTTGTTTTTATCTGGTTCTTCTGGATCACTGGTGCGATCACCACTTACCACAAAACTGGGAATGGAAGGGCTTCTCATTTGTTTGCTTGGCGCTAAGATGTGACCTTCCAAAGTTGCAAGTTGTATATTCCCCCAAGTTGTATATTCCGTTGCCCCTTAAAACGCAATGAATGAAGGCAGTTAATTTCGGGTGACCGTTCAAAATTTAGTGGGAGGGGCACTCCAAATGTCAGTGGGAGGAATATATCTCCGAGTCAGCAAGTGGAGGACAGGATCAATAGAGATGATTATGACGATATTATTATGAGCGAGGTTGGAGAGGGCATCTTCCCTCCCAAGGACTGATTGGAGGATGATGATGACGACGACAGCAGTGTTTGTGGTGGTGTTTGACCCCATCCTCAACAAGCTATTGTTGTGGGAGGTGGAGGAAATAATGGAGTGGCTGGAGGAGGAAGCAGGGCGACTGAGGTGAACAAGCAGGCGAGGAGGGAGATTGAAGGCTAGTTTTATAAATTGGAGATTAAGGAGCAGTTTGAAGGAGACGAGACGGTTCGCTTAGTGAGCGACACTTGGAGTTTTGATGTACTGGCCAGTGATTCTGAGATTGGAGGGAATGAGGGCACTCCTGGAGGTAGTGGATTGTGTGGTGAGCATGGTCATCTTGAGTTGAGCATCAAGAAAGGAACAGGAGAGGCATGGCCGTAGGGAGGCCGGCTTTTGGTGGAGCAACCGCTCCAGGCCGGACCTGGAGAGGGCCGTACCACGGAGA
>JAQFYG010002184.1:0-15675 GCA_034694325.1 Entomobrya corticalis
AGCCGCCCCCGGGGCTTGTGGCCGCTGCTAGTACCGGAAAACTGTATCCTCTATATAAAAATCCGCTGGCCGAAGGCATGCAAATTTAAATTTGGTAAAGTGAACATTATATACATAAATAAACACACAAACATGCATGATAAATAGATCGTCAAATTCATATGATCAGGGAAAAGGTAGGTGCTGGTCAAATTCATTTGATCGGATGAACGGTGGGGTCAAGCCAAATTTATATGGTCTGGGGGAACGGTGGGGTCCGTTCAAAATTCTTTTGACCCTGCGAAACGGTGGGGTCCGTTCAAATTCATTTGACCCGCGGAACGGGGGGTCCGTTCAAATTCATTTCATCCGGGGAATGGCGGGGTCCGCTCAAATTCATTTGAACCGGGGAACGGTGGGGTCCGTCTACAAACATTTGGTCGGTCGGGGCGTGTGGTTGTAGGCTTACTTATGTCTATGCATATCTACAATCAGTAGTATCGTATTTTTTATTCGTTTTTTGGTAGTTGCCTCTCAGGGTTTACACCCTTCTTGTTAATTTTTAAGTAAAGTATTCACTGCATCAAAAAATAACTTGATGCGATCACGATGACATTTCTAAGTGAATTTAGTAACGTTCTTGAATGTCTGGCTAAAATATGCTATTATATTTTAATGTTCTTATGGAAAGACTAAATAGAAAGACTTTTGGATGAGATAATCGAAGACGTTATCGTTGGGTTGTGCTTTGCTTTATTACACACACACACAACACTCAAAGCTACAGAATGGGTTTCTGTAGAAGAAGATGAAGTCTGCTCTTGCGCTGCGGTATTTTATACTTAAAGTAAATATAGGTTATTATTTTAAATCATAACATCTCTATTTGTTGTTAATCTTATGCTTTTAAATGGTAAGTATAACTTTGATATATCGGACAGGCATGTTTAAGGTATATAGTTGTATTCATCGTAAACACAGTAACTTCATGATGGAATTATGTTTTATTACGTATTATTACTTATGGATAGTTGGTTGGTTAACTTTTGGTTTTTATACACAACTTATGATAAGTTATAACTATATTCAATTGTGAAGTATAATTATTACTCTTTCAATCGACATTTATGTTAACATTGTATTATCATGCAATAATGTATTATTTTATAAATGATTTTAGTCGCCTGTATAGGATGGTACAAGAGACATCCAGGTGCGTCACAATTCAACTCGTTGCAAGTTTCAGCGTCATGATTGTCCATTGGCGCATCGTTTGCTTCGTCACGGATGAAATCTGAAACTAAATTGGCTGGACGGTGAACCTCTTCATGGCCACGGTTAAGTTGGCCTTCAAGTTCGTCACCATTAATATTTTCTGCTGCACTTACTGGAGGGTCATCCTCGTTACTGTTCGCTGCTGCACCTTCTAAATAGTTTTCATTGGGTTGTTGATGTACGCCATCAGCAGGATCATTTGCTGGCTCATTGTTATTCTCATTGTCTTAATTGTTGTTAAATGGTCGTTCTGAGTCAGGATTGTCAACAATGGGTTGAGTGTTCTTCTCAGTTGTCGTATCTCAGCTCGGACTTTACGTTCAGCTCGTTCCATCATAAAATCGCAAATGGTATCTGGAACGTCTAGAACTGGTGGTGGTGGTGGTGAATGAGCATTAGCTGCACTGTAACGCTGCCCAATGGCTTTGGCATAAATCATTGCTTGCTAAACGACATCACTGCGGTTAGCAGCTCCCGCAGTTGAGGCAACTTGGTTGGTTGGTTCATACCATCGTAATGACATGCTTCCAAGGGATCTAGTTAACGTCATGAATGGCAGGCAGTGTTCAATATGTCTGGTCATGAACTGAAAACCTTCTGAATGTTTTCCAAAAATGGAGGCTAAAGCCTTGCAAATAGAGCTTAGAGCCAGTATCCGTTTGCAAATAATTTCTTTATTGAATTTTAAATTACAAATTTGGCCGCTACTTTGGCCGTTGCATTACGTACAGCTTTGGCAATAACGAATCTTGTCTAATATTCTACTGCAGATAGTGTATACTTGTTTCCTCTGAGGGAAGTAACATAAGGACCGGAAAAGTCAAGCGAGACTAAATCCTATACTTGTTGTATGTCTGTTTTTATATTTTTATTAAGAATAAATTTTTCCTGTGCAGGTTTGCGCATTTGGCAAGCTAAACATGCTCGGGGAAAATTTTTTGTTTTAATTTGGGAAAGAAAAATCGGGTTTTGATTCTTTCCAATGTTTTCATTGTTCCCACATGCCCCGTAATTATAGACTCATGCATCTCTAATTAAATTTGATGTCATTGCGTCTGCGACGCATATTTGTGGGTACTTATCTTTGGCATTTTGGAAATAAAGAATGTCATGAAGATCCTTATAGCCAAGTCCTTAATTTCCGTGTTGATATTTTTTGATGAGTTTTCGTAGTTTATCATTTTCTAACAGTGCATCTAGCATTTTTGCTAGCCCGTCTCTTGCAGCTATTTCAAAAAGACTAAATTCATCCTTATTATCTTGTTCTATGGGTAATAAGACTGTATTTTATACTTAGGCAGTCAGCTAAAAAATGCATTAAACGGTCCTCATAAAAAATGTCGTAGTCTAAAACATCTAATTTCAAGTGCCAACGCGTGAGGCGGGCATTATTCATTATTTTGTGTTTCTTTGAAGCACAAGTCCGTGACAATCATGTATAATGGCGACTTTACGACCCCATTTATAGTGTTAAAATGTATCAACGAGCCAAACAATAGCTAAAGGCTATAGATAGATAGTTTTTTTCTGCTGGGTTAAGCGTTCTACTTGCTAAAGAAACAGGCATTCTTTTTCTATTATGTATTTGCGTGATTGCTCCTCCTATTCTAAAAGTGCTTGCATCACTCAATAACTCAATATGTAACTGCTCATCAAAATGGACTTAAATGGGTGAAGAGGATAATGCTTCTTTCAATTGGTTAAATGCATTTTGTTGTTCTTCCCCAATGCTTATCTTGTATCTTTTTCAACAGATCATGCAAAGGCTTGGCAATCATTGCATAATTTTTCACAAACTTACGATAATGGCCTAATGTACCTAAAAAACTGTGTAAATCTTTTACTCTCTTTATTGGTGGCAATAAGTTTATTGCTTTTAAAATTTTTTGATCGCATTTGTGTCCAGTTGATGAAACAAAATGACCAAGAATAGGAACTAGTTAATGCAAATAAACATTTACTGGGTTTCACAGTCAGCTTCCATTCAATAAGTCTATTTAGAACTTTATCAAATTTGATGAGCATGTTATCAAAATTGTCAGCATTAATCAAACGATCATCAAAATAAACTAATACGGTCTTTTTACAAATCTGACCTGACCTGACAAAATGCTGAGGTGCTGTCTTTTAACCAAATGGCATATTATTGAATTCAAATAATCCGAATTCCGTATACAAAACAGTTACTTTTTTGGATGCTTTGTCTGGTAATAACCGGACATAAGATCAAGTTTGCAATAATATTTCGCACCATTTAAAGAGTGCAAAATATTATCTACGTCAGGCATTTCAAAGTTTACACTTTTTAATACATTGTTGACTCCTTTGTAAGAAACCACCATGCAGTATTGCTTCCTTTCTCCATGTTTTACCTTTTTTTCTACAATCAAGGGATTAGAGCCCCAATCTTATTTTGATGGTCTAATAATATTTGCCTTTAGTAATTCTTGTACTTGCTTTCTAATGATGATATTTTCGGTTATACCTTTTCTATAGCATTTTGCAGCTACACGAGAGGCTAAATCAACTTTTAGGTCAAATTTTGCGAACTAACTATGACCTTATTCACCAAAGCTCCATGCAAAAGCTTTGTAATTTTTATTGAGTATATCAATGAGTTTTTTTTTGATATTGTGGAAGTTTAGGATTAATTTTCAATGAATGAAGTTGTTGTTCTGACAATGCCTTTAATGCTTTGTTTAAAGTCTTCATAAGCCATTCTAACTCATACACAGAGTCTGGTTTTTGTGTTTGTATCTACTTATTGAAAGATTAAGAGGAATGGGACATCTCACTTTTGCATTTTCTGATGGTGTTGACATCAACTTTTTGTTGATGCCGAGTATACAGTTATTAGCTCTGATAAAATCTAAACCAAATATAATTTTGTGTGTAAGATTAGTGCAGACATAAATTGGATGAGCTATGATTTTGGGTTTGCACGGAGAAATTTTTTCATCAACGGAAAATGCCAATTATGAAACAATTAAGCCCTGTGCATAAATTTTTGTGCTGTTTGCTGCTGTTAATTCTACAGAAAATGAATGTATTTCAGGTCGAATTTTAATTTTCTCAAGAACAGAGTGCGCAATGCAACTAACTGAAGCACCGGTTTTTATCAATGCTTTAATGCTTTCATCTTCTAATTTTACTGTACAATTTACTCTTCCTCAATTTAATGGAGACAATTGATTCAACTGATTTATTGCGATATTTTTAAGAGGATGCTCTACTGTATTTGCTGATTGGATTTGAGAAGGTATTGCGAAAACCAAGTCAGAGCAAATTTTCAATTCAGTGCTAATTAGTTTCCCTGCTTTTTATCATGTGGAGGTTGACGTTGTTGCTCATTATCACGTTTTAATTTGCGACAATCCCACTTGAAATTCCTTGGCTTGGAACAATAGAAATCGGATTTCCATCTACTGTTATTTCTAACTGTGACGGTTTTTTAAAAATTTCTCCGCGTGATTGAAATGGAAGTTTGGAGGTTTTCTTCTGTGAATTGAATTTGCGTGGATTTAAATATGGAGCTGGACGTTGTTGAAATGAAACCTGATTGAGGCATAATTCTTCTAGTTTTGCTGATAATTTATCAATGGTCCCTTGCATGCGACGGAAAGCTTGGTCAAATTTTGAGGTTTCTTCTGCTGACCTAGCTACTACTTGAGAAATCCGGGCCGACATGGCCATTTTATACTCACGTCCATACATTGGCTCGAATTTCTCTAGCTCACGAAGGCAATATAATATTTTTTGAGGAAAGAACTGGTTTCCTATCCCACAAATTCTTGACCAAATCACTTGGGAGGAATTTAAAGATGCTTAATGCGTTTTTTTTAAAAAAGCCTACGAGGAGGATCGATTAGATCACACAAATACATTATGCCGTAGTAGTATTCTTCCCAAGATTCTTCCCTCCGCTTCTTTCTATCTTTGAAAGTTTCTCTAATTTTCTCCTTAGTTACTCTTTCAGTAAATAGTTCGCGTCTTAACTCGTTTCAAGTGGGGTACACTAATGCTTCTGTTCTTTTGAGAAGAATATAATGCCACTGTGCACCGGCCATGTATAGACCAAAAAAAATTACTGACTGTTTTTGATGCCAATTTTTGCCATTTTCTATGGACACAAGCTTGGTGTACCTAGCGCGAGCGATTTCCCTCCCTGTAAACAGGGGAGGACCATGAACCAACAAAGTTGGACCTTCAACTACATAAAGAGCTGGAGCAGGGGCCTGTTGGGCCGGGTCTCCGTGCGACCAAATCATCTGCTCCATATATTATCATCTTTGTTTCTATTTGCTTGCCCGGGTGGTGGAGAATTCACCATTTTTATGATTGACCCTGGGGAAAAATTATGCAAAGACTTTGTGTCGGATTCTTCTGAACCAACACTCTCTTTATCTAACTCTACTTAATCGTCGTTATCTGTATTATTGTGAGCACTGAAAAACGCTTCTTCTATATCACCTACTGAGAGAATTATAGCCGTTCCTAATGGTGTTAAGGTGCGTGGACACGATGGACCTGCCACTGAATCAGGTGCAAATACCTCTCCGTCTTGTAAGATACTTGCTTCACCTGTAACTACCTCTGTACTAGAAGGTGATAGTTCTTTATGCTGTCTGAATACCTTTTAATTGTACGTCAATGGTACTTTTAGTTCTTGGCTGATGAATTGCTTTGTTTACCTGCAATGATTATGCAGTTGTCTTTACATCTAAAAACTCAAGCTCAGGTTGTAATCCCGCTACTCCTTTGCTTTTTCTTTCCCGTAAATTCTTATCTGCCATTTACTGAGTGTCTTTATCTAATTTTGTAAAGGTAAATCAATAATAAAAACGCTTTCCTTAATATGAAAAATAGGCTAATTATTATCCTACCTGACGCCTAAAAGGGAGTAATAAAAACCGCCTACATTCACCTGGATTTGTCAATGAGTGTATGTGTATGCCTTCAGAATTCATTATAAATTATGATGAGAAATAATGATAAATGAATGTAAATAAGTTTACGTACCATGTTTCTAATTTTTCTAGAAGAATTGTGTCTAAAATAACGGATGATCAGGCCGTTTTTTGAAGAAAAATTAACTGAGAAACGATACTTCAAAAATTGATTTGTAATTCCACAATTAAATTACTAACGCGATTAAAACTACTTTAAAACAATTTACCTCAATTGATTTTAAAGCTTGTGTTTTGTATCTATAGTGCCACTACAATGGCGTTGGACGCCAATGAAAGTCTCGCTAAAATATGCTATTTTATTTTAATGTTCTCTTGGAAAGACTAAATAAGGAAGACTTTCGGATGAGATAATTGAACACGTTATCCTTGGGTTTTGCTTCGCTTTATTACACACAGTTACAACACTCAAAGCTACAGAATGGGTTTTTGCAGTAGTAGATGAAGTCTTAACTTGTACCGCGGTATTTTATACTTAAATTAAATATAGGTTATTAATTTAGTTCTTATTACAAGTAAATCATAACATCTCAATTTGTTGTTAATCTTATGCTTTAAATGGTAAGTATAACTTTGATATATCGGACATGCATGTTTAAAGTATACAGTTATATTGATCGTAAACACAGTAACCTCTGAACTTCATGATGGAATTATATTTTAGTACGTATTATTACGTATGGTTAGTTGGTTGGTTAACTTTTGGTTTTTATACATAAGTTATAACTAAATTATACAGTTGAGTCCACAGTCTTTTATATAAGAATAAAGACATATACATCGGTCTTTGAAAAAGTCTTATATATAGGTCTTTTACGTCATATATATATGACTTTGGCACAAAGGCTTTGACGGCATTTATATATTCCTTCAAGTTCTTTTCTCATATCAACCACATCTAAACAAAAATGCAAATAACAGACGTTTAATTTCCTAATCACGTAATTTTTTTCATTACCCAAATAAAAACTGCCTCTGAAATAAAATGTGATTTTTAGTATGCTAATGAATGCTTATTATTACTGAAAATGCGTTTTGTGAAATGAAATTTTAAATTTTCATGACTAAAACAAGGTATAAAAAATGAAGATGAATCGATGAAATTTTCTCCAATGTAAATACTATTAAGCAAGCATTCCTTAACAATGTCAACTGTGCAGTATGTATGAATTAAATTAGGTAAAAATACGCATCCTATAAATCCTATAAATGTAATCATTGGTGAAAACGTAATAATGAATCGGCCCTTACTTTCAAAATAACTTGCAAGAGTATAACTTGAAAAATATATAACGATTGAGCGGCGTAATTTGACAAAATATTTACATTTTTAGAATAACGAGTTTTGAATAACAACTAGTAATGCTTTACTACAAGTGAATACATAAATTGTATAACCACTATAAAAAATGTGTTGAATGCAGCGAAATGATATTCCCAGGTCAATCTTTTAAGCTCAAATTTTTATTCAAATAGCAAAAAAACTTCATGAAAGTACAATATTCAATGAAAAAAATGCAATGAGCTGAAGTTGTTCATTCAGACCCTCTGCCTCTGCCCCCACTCCGTGACCCATGTGGTGCCCTAGTCCCACGGGTGCCTCGAGCTCCACGAGTCCAACGACTTGGCCTGCCACCACGCGATCCTCGTCCCGTTGGGGAAGCTGGGGTTGAGGGATCCGCGGCTGGTTCTTTTGCTGCCTCTTCATTATCTAGAACAGGTGGCCTTCCCATTCCAAAATGAGCTAAACAGTACCACTTTCCATGAACGTCCTCAAAATCCAAGCTCGGTAATCCCAAACAGTCATTATGGGCTTTGCCTTTGCATCCTTGGAGCGCGCAATGGAACCATTTAGCCGAAATCAGCAATGAATTCATCCTGAAAAGTACAGCGTTGGCAAGCATTTCCTGGCAGGGATCTGCGTCGATTTATGATAGTTATGCAATTCCCTGCAGATGGACAATCGAACAACTCCTAAAAAACATAATATAGTCATAGTGTTTTTAAATCATTTATATTTTCCTAATGCCCCATATCCAATTAAAGCGAAGTTACAAAGATAAGCTTGTGAAGATACAAAATAATAAAGTAATATATATATGCCAGTCTGCGTATATTGCATGACCAAAAATACATCTTTACTTACATAATGCTCCTCTTGAAATGCTGGTTTACACCGCAGCATTGACCGCAACGCCGTCAGCAACTATTTGCTGCAATTGCTCATGATCCAGGCTCGGCTGGCCAAGATGTTCTCCTCCCAAAGTTTTTCCCATAGGTGTACGTTATCTTCTTGTTCTTCACACTCCGATAATGGACGTCGACGTGCACCTGCACACCAGTCAAAACGTGCAAGATCTTTGCCAAGTTGACGAGACGCTCTCCCTAATAGTGGACTACCTTAGTCCTTTCGGCCGTGTGCTCAAGCAGTTTAGGCTCAACCTCATGGGTGTACCCACATCTCATCTTTTTACAATAGATACGACAAATATTTTATTTTCTCGAAAATACTGCCAATACGTACGGTAAATGGATTCGGCAACCACTCACATTAACATGGTGAAACAAATACATGTGAAATTCTACCTTTCTTTTTACCCACTTTCCGGCTGCCTGTCATCGTCTTCTTCATTGTCGGCGTTGTAAATCATCATGTCCTCATCATTCATCTCTTTATTGCGGTCAACATCGGTGTCTTATGGAGTGTGGATTGGCAGGAAAGAAACTACCTGACCAGCCTCCGCATTTTCGAAATTTTTTTTGACATTTGACACAAGATATGAATCCGAATGGTTTACGGTTAACAAACCGGATGGCATAGACTCATTTGGTGATGCCGATTGCATGCTTGAAGCACCTTCGTTGCAACTTCTCTCTTCCATTCTTTGCTGGTAATTTACAGCCATGATTAAAGTTCCATTTTTAACTTTTTCGGTGATAAACGCGCTTCACAAAACACAAATAGTAACAAACTCACAGTAAATAAAAATTATTCTCAAATGTTTGTTTAGAGGCGGTGACTTTTTCTTCTTTGCAGTTAGGTACTGACAAGGAATGGTGCTCGTACAAGCGTAAAAGGGGCCGTTTTCTACTGAGACAAAGTCATGCAACAGGTGGCTTGTTCCTTTCATATTAATTGATGAATACAAAAGTTGAAAAATGCTAAGTGTTTATTGCACTGGAGTATTCATTAATACCAATTACATGGAATACCTGGTGAGGAGGAGGAGATGAGCGTTTACATCTATTTTATACATGCATGCCACGCGCACTTAACCTAATGCATTGAAACAATAATAATGTGATGATCTTACTTGCTTAGTTGCTTAATATAAGAAAATATGACAGGTCAGTTGAAGAATCCTAATGCAACGCAGTGTTTGTAATTTTTTATTTTTTACATATATAAAAAACCAAAATATATTTTTTTCATATTGAATAACATGCTTTTCCTCAAAAAATACCTGCTTCATGACTTTAGCCTTATTTAAGTTATTGATTTTAAATGATTTAGATTAAGAATAAAAGGTATAATTGGAATATAAAGCATATATAAATGAGAAATGATTAATAAGTTAGTTAATGACCCCAAGAAAGTATTTTTTTGAAAGAAAATAAGACTATGAATTGGTTAGATTAGACATTAAAAAAAAGCAATTGACAAAAAATAATACGAAGGTGTTTAAAAGAAGTAGGAATATAAAATTTAAATTTAAAAATGATTTATGAATTAATATGATTAAAAAAAGTTAAAAGGAAAGTAAGTTTTGTTTAGTCTTGCGTTCTGCAGCTTATGAGATGAGCTGAATTTGAGACTTTTTGAGTTATATTTTGCATTTGGTAAAAGTATGTTTTTCTTGATATTCTCAGTAGACTTGATAAGTTTTGTTGTTAAAAATCGTGTTGAGATCTTACAGTAAATATTACCAGTAGAAATAGACATAATTTTTTTCAGAAGAACTAGAGATAATAACTTAATGTTATGAGCACATTGTGTAGATCATCAGAGTCACTTAATTAATTGTTGACGCAGGGCCCATTTTACGTTATCAATTATTAGTCTGCAGATAAAAGTGGCCGTTTTGATGCTAGTGTTGAGCATAATATGTGCTATATGTGTGTAACCTCGCGGAAACAGTTGTTATATAGTAAGATTGTGTAGCAAGTAAAGTATGTATGAATTGGAGATATTTATGTAGAATTGGTAACATCATTGCCTCTGTATAAAACCACAGTACAAAGTACGCTGTATTAGGTGACATTTAAATTGATAATTTACTATTTGAAGAACAAATATTGGTGTTTTGAGTTAATTGCTCATTAAGGTTTAAAATATAAATCAAATGATTAAGGTTATGAGTTATATTGCTTGTGAGTTGTTATGATTTTCAGTTAACTATGGAAATATGGCATATAGCATATTTCTTGTCTTATTATGATGACCATGACCGGTTTTGTCAGAGCCTAGTTGACAGTACTTGACGCACGTGTTCTCATCAGTAACTCGCCATTTCACCGTTAAGCAGCATAACTCAGCTGGAAGCAGTGATAATCATCATTTAATTTATTTGAAATAATAATTGTAATACTGCCAATATTTGTAATGGGCGATATTGAAATGTGGATCAGTTTAATTTTGATTTCTGTGAAGAAAATTCTGTGTGTTGTTTGGATTCAGCTCAACAAGTCGAATCACATGTTTTTGTTATTGTATGTGGAGATATTGAGGTAAAAGTATAATATTGAGTCCAGAGAGACTGATCAAGAAAAATAGGGAAGTGCACAGTGCACAGTAGTTAGTAGAACGAAAATGTTGAACATTTTAATTAAAATGCTTGTAAAATTGTTGAGTTATGACTCATCTATGAAAAATATAATTATGAATTGTGAAATTGGAGTAATAATGGTAATTAGTTGTCAAAAATTGATATGATGTATTGATTTTTGAGTTTTGTTCTAAAAATGTTTTTGCTTTAAAAATTATTCATGATTAGCAAAGTAACAGTCTAAATTGTTGAAGTTTCCTTTAAAATTTGCAAAAGTATCATTAAGTTTAATTTGGAGTTAATATTTAAATTCGTTTTGTGTAAATTGTTTTCCTTTTGTCTTTAAGTTGCGTTCAGCTCAGTGGAGAGGGGGAATTGGAGTGGAGTAAGGTCTTCATTATAATTTAAAAATACAAATACAAATGTTAGTTTAGTTAATTGTTAATGTTAATCATACTAAAATTAAGAATACAAAAAATATGACTAATTATAAATAAACGAATATATATCCATTAAAGATATGAAAAACTAAAATTATACATAAAAAAGGGGTAAATGAGACTAAATAGAGTGCACTACCGGTTAGGAAGATAGGCTTTCTCCAAAGAATGTGTGTGGGAGGTTATAAGATGTGTGCTTTATATCCCACAATGCGTCACACTATTGGGTACAGATTACAAGTTGTACCTCGCTAAATGATAAAGAAATGCTTTGTAATAAAGAAGAAAGAAAGAGAAAAAAGATGCAGTAGTCTTAGAGAGATCCTTGAGCGACCAACAGAATAAGACGTGAAGTGTGTGCTTGCATCATGGCAGTTATTCGGCGAATTTGGGAGATATCATGGGGTCATAGGTTAGTTAGGGTGATTAACGGGGACCAGTTCGTAGGTTCCGCTTCAAAGTAATAGAAATGATTTTAGAATTGTATTTAATGAATAGTAGTGGGCAAATTGGTGCTAATAAATCATGAAAAATACAAATTTAAAGATATCAATTTATCAATTTAGAAGATTTAAAGAGAAGACCATTTTGGTCAGGCTTTATTGTTTGTACAAAATAGGCTCTTTTTTTTCAAAATTTTTTTTTTCAAAATTAAACATCGTGTCGATCACAGTATTTTCTACTTTATTTGCAATTATCAGTGCTCAACTGCATTTACATGTGGCTTATTTTCATTACGAAATTTCCAAATAAATTTTATAAGTACATATTACATAATTTTAGGCGTACCCCATTAGTTGAGCTATTGGCTTTATAAACGGTAGCCATTAAAAATCCTGTATAGCCTTAACTGCTGTCATTTCAACTTGGTTGTTACCTGATGAGTCAAAATTAGCAAGATAATACAGAAACGTATGCACAACTAGTAAACCTTACTATAGTATATATTATCTTGAATGTAATTTAAATATGAGTTGTACCAGGTCGATTGATGATTTTCTAATATTTTCTAAAAAATTCGATGGAAGTGTTGTGCTTCTGCCTGTGGTCTTCTATGGCTTCTGAAAAGACGGTTTCACTGCAAGCCGAACAATTATAACTGTCGCGTAACAGTTTCAAGCTAAGAAGGTGAGCCATCCATACAAACTGGAATGTAATTTCTGTTGGTGGTGCTAGCATAATCCAAAACTTTGTCAAGTACGATTGCAACAGAGTTGTATGAGTTCGGATTTACTTGAAAGCAATCCAAGTCACTTACAGGAAAGGTTCGTTTTTTCTGAGAGACTCGATTGTACTTGTGAGCACTTTCCATAAATTTTGTGCTGAGTTTATTGGAAGAAATTGAGTCAATGACAACGCCTTCTACTACGTCGCAGTCGCGTGTGACTGTTGCAATGCATTCAATTGTAAACTCTTTTCTAAAATTTCAATAAAGCTGATTGCTTTTTTCAGCAAAGGATAAGTAGCGCTGGTACAACAGCATCCGGTTTTCTTTGGTAGAAAAGGGAAAAGTACGTGGTTGAAGAGCAAACTGATTTTGTAGATGTGATTCTTGATTTTAAAAAACCACTTTGGAAACGATAGACACTGCCTGTTTTTCAAAGTATTTCATTATCCATGTCTTTTGTATAACTTGATTATCATCAAAGGCTGGAAGACAAAACATAACACACAAATGAGCAACAACAACTAAATTTTTATAGTAATGAGCAAAAACTATTAAAAGTAATGTTCGTTTACCCAAAATAACGTCGTTTTTTTTGCAGAGGTGTCTCATCTTTGCTGAGAGCAGCAACAGTTCTTTTAATTGTGTTATAGTGAACAGTTGGCAATGTTTTTTTTAAAAGATTGACAGCATTCTTTGAATGCGAAAACTGCATTAGCAGCAGTGCCTCTCCATGCGAAATGTTTGATGGAAACCTGTTGTCTGTAACCCAGCAAAAGAGTTCGTGGCATTACCCGAGCTTCCTACAGGTTGCTGGAGTGTCTAAGCTAAATAAAGGAGCAATATGAGATTAAAATCATACTTGCTTTAGTCATGATTAGTTGTTCATATTTAAAATGCATAAGTAATGAATTGTATACATTTGATCAAATAATCAGTAAAACACCTACCTGTTTTCAAAAAATGCTCCAAGAAAATCTTTTAACACACCACGAGGAACTTTTTTCCAAAATTCAAGATATCAGCTGGTAAAAATTTCGTCAGTTCTTTCAGTTTGATTTCTTGACTGAAACGCCGAAGGTTCCGTTCTGGTTCTTGTAGCGAATGCCATCAAAATTTGTTTCTGATCGTCTCAGATAAAAAATAAAAAAACTTGAAACACAATAAGGTAATCATTAAATGCATTTAATGATAAATTTTTTCACTCTTACCTTTTGGTGGCGACTAGTCAGTCAACGTCATTCTTGCAATTTCTAATTCCTCAGCTGGAGACGTTTTTAGTTTCTTTAAGGGACCTTGAATGTGCTGTTGAACTCTATAAATGCACACATTACAAATATTGCTGGCACGATTTGAGCGTACCCAAGAAACTAGATCATTAGTTGAAACATAATTAGCTACTTCGGTCGAAACAATTTTCGTTGCGAAATGCTGTGAACATTCTCAACAGCGTCGTCAGGCATATGCCATTTTAGATGACATTGCTTTTTGAACTGTGACTAAGAGGAAGACGCCAATATGTCAATAAAAACAGTGCAATTAAGTTCCTACTTTTTGTTATATCTAGCTTTTAAATACTTTTGAAACTAATTAACAACAAAATGTCGGTACAGATGGCTTTTTAATTGTTAACCTTATTTTAAAATTTAGTTGTTTTTGTTATCGAAATAAATATTTGTTATTTTGTTTTTGATTTTGCACTATTTTGTTGATTTCCTATAAAATGTTATTCGATTTATTGTTGAAAAAGAAAGGTGAATAATAGATTAAAATCATTACATTAGCCAAATACACACACACACAATGTTGACATGGAACCAAAATGTTTGCACAATCTATCATCTGTGAGTTTTTTGTTCTTATATTCTCCAAGTCCAAATATTCTTACCGCCAGATTTTTACCCCAATTGGGGCTATTTAGACGTATTCTTGATTCAAATACTTCACTTCAGACGCTCTTTCTTAATCGTATATGGCCCTACAGCCAAATAATTCATTGCCAGAAGCTGGAAACTCTAAAAAACTGACTCTTTATGGATGAAAAAAACCAGACATGATATCTGCACTCTGCACGTCTCTGTTTTCTTTAGAATTCTCTGCCATTTAAGGATATTATATTTAAAGTATTTCAGGTGGAAAGGTCATCTGTCATCTTATTCAAATCCAACTGCTTTCTTGACTCTTTCTACAAAACGCGCAGCAACAGATGGCAAGAAATTCCATGGGAAAATGGGACGTTTGTGGGGTCGTGGATCCGTGAACGCTTCTTTTCCTCAAAAACAAGTTTTCGCGTAAATGATGCATCGAATGTTGTATGTTGCTATTAAAAAATGTTGACCTTTGACCCCTGATACATTTGGCGTTGACCGATTTTACCCCAAATCTAACTAACTTTTATCATTGACGAATAGAACGTGTACATATTATAAGATATTACATAAAAATCAGTGAAAGCTTTTATGAGTTATTGCACGAACAGACAGACATTTCTCGTTTCCACGTTCAATTCGGCCATCTCCTTCTCTCGTATAATCTACTAATGTAAGTCCAGCAGCTACGTCCTAGCTGCTCGGCTCACCGCTAGGTGGTGTCTCAAAGTGACCACTGACGAATACATCAACTTAATTAGTATTTGATTCTTCAGTCTTTGTTGCTATGGTATTAATCACTAGAAGGGGGCCAGTTCCTTCACTAAGTAAAAGAACAATTTCAATAAAAGAACTTGCGCGCCACAGAATCCTCCTTGTTTCACCCTCGGGCTATGTTCTTTCTCACTCCATTAAAACAACTACGTTAGTATAATTAACTTGTTCTTTTCATGTAATTTAAGATCGCCCCCACGGAATCCTTTCTATAAAACGTGCTATTCATGGTAGCAGTGGTATATACTGAACCAAGTTAAAGATTTCGTGCATAATTACATCATTTAGGTCGAAATGTGCCAGTAAGTAAAGTGTGGTAGTGTTGTGTGGTAGTATGTATGTATGTGTGGTCATTAAACCATTCTCATTGAATTCTCCGTCACCAAAAACCCCAAGGATATAAGTTTAAGCTTGCTAGCTCCATCATATATGGTTGACCAC
>JAQFYG010002185.1:0-15673 GCA_034694325.1 Entomobrya corticalis
TTTAAAGAAAGTTTGGTGGTGGTGTGGTGTGTTTTGTGGTCAAATTTTTTTGGTTGTTCTAGGTGTTTTTGTGTTTTTTGAATGTGGTGTGGTGGGTGGTTTAGGTTTTCAGTGGTTTTTAGGTGGTGTGTTGGTTGGTTAAAGCACTCGGTTGTTTTTTTCGGTGGTGTGTTTTGTGTTTTTCCCGAATGCAGACCTCTGGTACTTACTTGTATGAGGTAGAGTAGTCAATTTTGTGCTGACATTGAGTAATGACGTGTTGCCAAAAAATAAATTAGCATGTCAGTTTTTATAATATCACCCATAGGATGATGGGTAGGAGGAGGTGGCGTCGTTAACTTCGTTTTAAATAATATCCTGTAAAATAGGGAACCTGTGCATATGATGAAGATCAATGATCGGATATGATTAATTTTACTTGTCTCAAAACGATACATCATCATGGGAAAGGACTTTTCTTAGATTATTTTTAAAATCACTTTATGAGTCAATATGGTAAAGGTATTATCAGACAGTAGAGTATGAAAATGTTACATCCATATCACTTAAAAATGAAAATGGCTATGAAATTTCGTTAATAATTCCATTTCTCAGTATAATCTTGTCATGTACAGCTAACTGAAATGAGCTCATTTATTGATTTCTGGAAAAGAAACAAAAACAATTAAAGGCTCACTTTAAAACTCTACTATTTGTTTAATATAGAGTCCTCAGACAAAACTTTTCATCAGAGTATATAGACACCCTAGAGGTATGTGCATGCATCATGGTGGTACGGTAAATGTTTTCACATGAACAGGTTGAACATTCCTAAATTCCTAACATGCGTGTCTAGACTGGAGCCACAACTCCCTTTTCTCTCTCAACTCAAAAGAGCAACCCGTATAAAGTCGCAAGTTTTGTGGTTAATACACAGTTAGCCCGTTTCTTATTCTGAAGAGAAAGCCTCTCCTCTGTCATGGCTCTTGTTTTCTTGTTTTGTGTGAGATGAAGCCCTAGTTAGGTATTATTTCAGAACAAACCCTCCTTCGAACTTTGAACACTCATCCATCCACCCACCCACAAGAAAATGGCGCACCACCACCACCAAAATGCAATGTAAATTGCTCTGACAAAGCTGTTATGATGTATGAATTGTATATTAATATTGTATAATGGCATGCATGTTTTCGTTTAAGGAAAGCCCATCCAAAAAAATTCAACGTTATTACATAAACTGTGCGACATGGCGTTTTCTGCTGTAAAATTCACTATTCACCATAATCCATACTTTCTCATTTGCATAATACCTGTGATTAAGAGCCAAACTTTCAGGATTCCGTTTAGTCATTCATTATTTATTTTCTCGTTTTTTTCTGGGTGGAGTGGGGCATTATACCCTTTTAATCATAGCATTGACATAATAATGATAATCGCTAAGCCAAGATGAGGGGTAACATATGGAATGAACCAAGAAAGAAACAGAAAGCCTTAAGTAAACTCCAGTGGTAGATGAAGATGTAAAAAATACGCGTACATAATTTTTTCGGTGATTAGACTTTGGTGGTCGATCTCACTCAAGCGTCATGTAAAGGAATTTTAGTACTTAAGTTTAGATATTACCTATGCAAATCTCTCATCTTTCCTGCATTCTCTTCGCTTAAAAGCTAAATACACAACATTAGCGTGGTAATAATGACGAAGGCGACGACGGAGGTGCAACCGAATGTAAATTTCCTTTGAAACCCTGCATTTTGCAGTGGTTATTGTTCAAACATAAATAATTTTTAATGGCATCATGGAGGCTTTTCCATCGAAAAACAAATATTGTTTAAAAACCTTTGGCAGAAGAAGATGAAAATGAAAGAGACAAAACGAAGATGGATCAGATCAAGCCAATAAAATGTTTTGTTTGCATGTCTACATAAAATGCACTTCTTAACAAGTATGTGTGCTTTAGCATTACTCTGTTTATTTACTTTTTATTATTATTGCACTCAACCATGAAGAAAGATTTAAGGAAAGGTTCGTCATCTATGGCAGTACTGATTATGCATATTCATTTATTTCTTTAGACAAGCATAATATTTATCAAAGCTAAAGGAAAAACTTGTAGTTAAGTAATGAAAGCAGTCTCAAAAGTTCACACATTATTATTCCAATCCTGCCTGCCCCATTCGCTCCCTTGTGTGCACCCACATCTTCCCATGATACTGATGATCATGATCACTCCCTTTTTACGAGCGTATTACAGATTACATGGGTGTTACTGGAGGAGGATAGGCTAAATAAATAAATACACAAAGTTTTTTTTATCTTGTGACACTACTAAACCTCGCATCAAATTATCATCTCACCAAAATACAGTAAAAAACCTCAGAGATGAAACATATCCTCACCAATCTGAAAAGTAATATGATGGATAAAGCAACAACTGCACTGCATAACTATTTATGATATATTTACAAAACAAGCACAGCAGCTTGATACAATCTCAAGTTATTTCGTTGATGAGATGATATTACATGACTAACAAGAAAAAAAGCATTTCCCTAGACCGCTTGCATTAAGATTAAACCTTTATAAGCTCGAGCATAAAACTGCGTGTGAGAAAGTGCAGCAGCAGCATCAGAGATGAACAGAAAAGGAAGGGAAATTTGAAATTACTTGTGCGCTACTCTTATTTGTTATTATATCGATGTTGTTCGTTCTGATTGTAATGTAGTTGTGTAGTGGTAATAGTTACTTTAATAATGTAACCAAGAAGATGATCATAATAAATAAATGTTTACCAGCGGAATTTCTTCATTGAACAAGTTCTAGTGTGCACCTGAGCTGCATAACATTTGATATTTACTCACTCATTCAGCTCAAATCTTGTCTGAACAAGATGCATTCCCAATACTGCAGTGCGTGGCATTTGCAATGCTGCTGCATCTATTGCGTGATGATTGCAGCGGCGATGATGATGGTTTTAAGATTGGTATGGTGCAGCCACAGATTTCTCTCTGTATCTAGAGGGTATATCATGAAATGTGACGAACAACATGGTCAACCACGACCGCCAATTTTAGTGCAAGTTGGTGCATTGTAATAATCATATTATCAGAGTAACAAAATGCAGACATGTAATCAATTTCAAAGAGATAGAGAGGGAGGGAGAGAGATGCAATAAAAGAGCTACTAACTTCTTCTTTTATCCTTTCAAAATAGATTCACTGTCTTGATGTAAACATTATCACTTTTTTAGAAAGGTAGGCTGGCAAGTTCAATAGTCCACCGACAGTGTGAGAAGAAGAAGAACAAGACGAGGAGACCAGTTAGCTGGCAAGAATTTTAGTGATGCATATTTATATAGAAGTATTAAAGGGTTGACAAGACAAGCAATCAAATTATATTTATGACAGGCTACAGCTTTGGTTGATCATAATGATGCGTTTCACTTTTTGTCGTTGGGAGGCAGCGTCCATTGTTTATTTATTATTGGACAAAACGTGGCTGTAGATATAAATATGCGTATTTTGGTAAATAGATAAATGAAAAGTTTCTCTTGTCGTTATTATAAATTTAACGCACTTATAATAAGCACTTTTGCTTATCGAGCAACTTTCTTGAGTTGATTAAATAATGCCCATTTATAAAAATAGCTATAAAAATAAAAATACATTTAGGTTGGTAAAAAATTTTGTGCACTAGCGTACTTTACCATTAGATCTGGTAGACCAAAGACGTAAGGAGTCATTATGAAGTCTAATTTAGAGCTTTAAAGATGCGCACTGCAATTTTGTTAGAAGTGTGCAAAATTTATGAATACAGTTATCTCCACGTCCTTAGAAACACTTATGCAATGGAAAGATTATTGTTATCAGCCTACATCAAGAGGTGATAGTGAAAGAGTAAATAATACTAGTCCAAACTCCTGAAAAAAATCGTTTGTCCCATTATCTTTTAATTGATTGAGTCACAATTTAAATAAAATGAGATTGAAATAACAATAGATATCTGTCTAATTTTATCAAGAAATTCCATAATTTTGTTGTGTGCTGAGAAGATATACGATTGCATATTTTAATGTTTACTAGACTATATCAGTATAGAAAAACTGTGTAAATGAATACGAACCCGGTTCTGATGGGCACGAGTTTTGGCCTACCAAAGTAATAAAAGCTTTACTTTAAAATATATTGGATAGGATAGAGGTTATCTTAGTAAATAATCACGACATTTTTAAGAGCTTCATGTCGTTTTTCAAAATGAAGAATGATAACCGAATATATCTATAGTAGCTTTTTAATTTCACTTTGAGTGGCAATACGATAACTGGTAGCAGTGATGTAAGGTCTTGTGAACTGAAGAGCATCAACAGAGAATCCATAATTGTCTCTTAAATCACCCCAAACCATCTAAACAATTCGTACACATGCCAAATTGAAATAAGAATAATTCCATTCAATTCCATCGTCATTATGAGCATCCGCCAAATGTATGTGTATATCACTACTATCATCATCATCTCTGGCATACGTATTCCCTTACAAACATATTGTCTACGATACCATAACAAAGTTAACAACTAGATGCTAGACCATTGATAAATAGACACACAAGTCCTCTGACAATCGCCAAGATTTCGGATACATACTACGATCGAGGTACACGGCAGACAAAGTTGTGTTGGTTGTGGTGTCAAATGAGGGAAGGATTTATGTACAACTTGTAGATACGAATGACGATACGATGAAAATCCTCCTCGATGCTACCACCACCAAAAACCAAGCACACAGTGAGTGATAAACAGAACAATTCGGATTAGTTGGAGTTACCATCCAGCCAAAAGCCTCATATTAAACATATTTATGGTCGGTGTACTGACTCATTCCAACGACTGTGTATACCTACAAATACCTACTTACTTAAAATGTGCGCATTATGATCATTGTTTACTTTGCAGACCACAATCTCCCAGTTATAACCTATAATAGTATAATAATATCTCTTCACGGTTCTCTGATGATGGCTGTTTACATCCTATAGTTAGTTTTATACGTACATAAACATATGCTAATTCCTTTTACTTAAATCATGAATACAGATTTACAAGAGGGGCCACATGATTCTCCTTCTCTTCCTTTTATTTTCCTTTTTCATCAAATGGCACAAAGACAAATTCGACACGAGTTATGTTCGTTACGGTTGTTACGCATCTTTACTCTTATAAGCCTGCTAACTAACGTAAATTACTTGTTTATTCCAAAAATCAATGCAAAATAAATAGCTCCAGTCTGAAGCAGCTTTTTCCAAGAGATTGTATTACGCTATACCTAAATTGGAGTTTGGAATGAGCTATACTGGTGGTTTGTTTAGCTTATACAATAGAGACACTTACAGAGAGAAAAAATAGATATAACGAGAAATAACGAGAAAGATAATATATCAGAAAGAGAAAGGGGTTGGCACTATACATATGCACACTGTTAGTCTATTCTGTCTATGCATCTATGTAAAAACGAAAAGACTATAGGAAAAAAGAGAGAAAGGAACGTCGACGAGTAACGAGTAATCAAGCAAACTGGCCAGATTATCCCCCATCAATCGTTGAGGCTTGAAATGTCGCCATTTATTTACATACCAAAAGAGAAAGAAAGAGAAGAGCGAAAACCGAAAAGGCCGTTATCCTTCTTCTCTTTCTCTGTGTGTCGTCAGTTGTGAAAAAGCTACATGTCAGCAGAGAAAAGGCCAAAACGAAAGCTAGATCAAGTCAAGTAAACGTATGAGCTACATGTCGTGCTGGGAGTAAGCAAACATATCTATCTTCATCCTTTAAAAAAGCTGCACCTTTTCTATTCCCTCAGCTCAGCTCTCACAAAACTCAACAGCAATACGGTAGTCAAAGTCACAGTTTTCCTAGAATTCCATAAATGCACTAAATATTCTTTACGTGCCTATAGTACGTACTCAAGCTCATTCCTTTTTTTACTTTCCTACTGGAACAAGCATCAGCATCGGCTACTACTAAACTACAAATATAGATCTGCTTTTCCTTGTGCCAATCCTAAATAGGTTTTCTAGGGAAATGGGACCGGAAAAGGAGCAAAGCGTGGAAACGATTTTGTGGTGGTTCGACACACACAATCCAAACGAGCGCCGCTACTTGTTTTTCTACTGCTCGTTACGTAGAATGTGTTTGCAAAACATGCTCTTCTATTTCCCCAGCAAAATCTCTTTCCAACTCTTGTAGTGTTTTCTACCAATATACTAATATTATCTCTATTTTCTCTCTGAAAACACATTAAGAATATATACAGTATTCATATAATTTCGTATACATATATTTATTTACAAGAACAAGGACCACAACAGAACCAGCATTTAGGAATATCAAGTTTTTTTTTAGCAAACTCTAGGAAATCAGGGCAGTAAATCTCGGAGTTGCCTAATTTAAAAACACTGCACTTGCTAGATAACTTCCAGATGAAATCATAGAAAAACAGCAACAACTACTCATACATACCCAAACATTTTATACAGAATATGAAACAAAATTATGTACATGTATTATACCGGCACTATAGTTGGACATATCTCTCCGACAAATATTGTTATCGCTCTTCCTTTTCACATTTATACAGCACCAATACCACTACTAACACATCAGAAAGCAGCAGGTCATCATCATCAGAACCATTCTTTCTTTTTGTGGGTATGTCTGTGTACAATAATGTCATTGCCATTAATACTGATTCCATTACAGTGATCGTGAAAAAAGACTAGAGCGACAAGAGTAGCAACGGAATATAAATACTTAGTTACCATTTTCCTTTGTTCATAATAACATTTGCTATTCCTTCTCTGTTTTTGCAAAAAAGAAAAATTCCATTATCATTATCGTTTTTTGTAGTTGTGGCTATTGCGTTGTTCTATACGAAAATACTTTCATCCGAGCCACAAAAAGAGTAGTCATCAGCAAAAAAGTACAAAATAATGTAAAGCTATAAACGTTGTACAAAGACAAGTGACAATATAAAAAAGATGATGATATGCAGCTGTTAAACTTTCAGGTAATTTTCGCGAGAAAAAACGTTGGAAAATAGAACAGACTACTAAAATAACATTTATTTATTTAAAATTGTCATTGCATAACCTAAAACTATAAAATAACTCATGCATGCACTCATTTGCCAAACACATAGTTTGGTTTGATTAAATAAATAAACGGCAATAACAATGGTGCGATTCGGAATCTGCATTTTACTTACTGTTCTGGATGAGTAAACAACCCAGCATGACCGAACCGTATATTTTTTAAAGCCATCTAAAACTCTCATTCGTAAGTCATATATTTTCCACTAGCCACCAAAAAGCTAGGAGTGGTGGTGCAATTAGCACACAGAAAAAAATCAAAACATGTAGTTTTCCCATTTTCCCGTCAAAAATTTGTAATAATGCTTGTTCCAAAAACGAAATTCCTAGGGGAGAGCAACAATCAGCAAGTTTGTAAGTAAAATTTTATCGGAACGCAAGGAAATATATGGTGTACATGGAGGTGTATGATGGATGGATGTGAGCTCAATCCTGACACAACGCCTACAAACCATGAATCATGCCTTTACAACTTTCATTGTTATTATTGCTATTACATATTTTACAGCAGTTTGCTCTATATTTAGCCACACTCACTCTTACAAATAATAGTTTCTAACCTGGAGCGGTAGTCTTATTTGTGAGTAAAACATTAGAGTAGTGGCAAAAGTAGAATAAGTCCAAGTGCTCTTCTCTTCTTCCTCTCGAAAGTCAAAGGAAGCAATTTTGCAATAATGAAAATGTGGTGTTTTACTCGGTTTGTCGTTAAAATTCATGAGTATCCAGAGAAGCAGATTTCTCGCACTCCTCCTCTTACTCATACCACACGTCTTTTTCAAGTTCCCTTGAGCTACATTACGTATTACATGTATAGCAAAATAGGCGAACATTAGTAAAACATTTTATTATATATTTTCTAACTCTTTATCATTCTCTCTCTTTCCATATCTCGTTAGTTTTTAAGTACCATATGAATGTATCTACATCAAAAAGCTACAGAAGGGTACAATGATCTTCTCTCTTCTTTTGCATTATTGTGTATCTATCAAGATGCAAAACGACTTATTTATGTATGCGTACTACAAGTGACATTCAAGAACGTTATCATTAGTTGATACATTATGAATTACTTGGTGGAGCAATAGTACAAGGACTTGCTATACATGCCACACATTATTGTACATACAAATATATCATAATATATGACTTGAGTTTGCCTCTGTTTCACTTTTATTGCGCACCAAATAGTAGTAATAATAACACTATGATGGTACACATGAGGAAATGGATTGGGAAACCTTAAAAGCATGCACAACAAAAATACAAGAGGATGATCATGTTGATGGTGATCATCAAAGCCACACAGACACAGACAGACAGACATAGTAGGAGGAAACGCTGTTAAAATATATCCAACCAAATGGGTCTATATGGCTCTTATAGTTGGTGTAAGTAACCCACTGGAAGTAATTCCGGGATTTTAAACAACAAGAACAGCACTTTTAGTTACGTGTGGTTTAAAGTACGTGTGTATGCACACCAGCTAAATTATAGAAAGTTAGGGATATACCCATACCCCACTAAAGTAATAATAATAATAGAACATCAGTCTATATAGCCCATTACTATTATTATTATTGTAGTAAGCTCTGTGAGAGGAATTTACTAGTGTATTATGTTCTCCATAATTGGCAAATCTCAGGCAGCCCTGCCAGCCGTTATGGTGACGACGCAACGGTAGATTAACGGCCAACTAATCACGACACGTTGTTACCCTACAACCACCAGTACACTAGATAAAGTCAGTGGTTAGAACGGATAGAAATAAGGACACGAAGTAAGTAACTCTTGAGGATAGTAACAGTACATTTACTTGACAATAACAGCAGCAGTAAAGAAATAAGAAAGGGTCACGCGCTTTGAGCTTCTCTAGATTTTTAAGAGGGTGACTATATGATAATTGGTATTAATTTACGTGTGTATATGTGTGCACACATACTCACACACTATACACCACCTTCGTCACATTTACGCACAAGAAAGGAAAGTGGTAATTTTTGTAGATTTGAAATTTGAGAAAGGCTCCATTGTTCGGAACTTAAGAAGATTGCCTGCTACTTGATCTCCTAAGAAGTGGGCTGCTGTGCTGTTGGGTAGTAGATCTATCTGTTAGGTACCAGCATGTTTTTGTAGTTTTGCCTGCTCATGCGATGCAAGCGTACCCGTAAAAACGAATTATCTTTTGCAATGGATCGTTGTGCTTTGGCAGAATTGCGTGTGCACTACAAGAAAAAAGTTTTTGCAAGTGGATGTCCTGTAACATACATACTTTTAAGAATGTACGACATGTTTCGGGGTAGCATATATTCCTAAGAAAATTGAGTTACAGGATCTTGAATGTTAGTTTTTGGCCGCATTTTCAATTTAGATCCTTTTTATCTCCTGCTAAGCTGCCTACTTTTTTGTGGCATTACTTCACATACAACATAGATGAAACGAGAAACAGCAAACAACATTGAAAATGAAATTTTGTTGTTGACTACAAAATATCGACAGAGACCAAGACCAAGATGTTGTTATAGGCTTGCATGGAAAATCAAAACAAACAAGCGTAAATATAAATTTGATGTAGTTTTAGAATTCCAAGTTTTAGAGACTCTTTAAAAAGTAATGTATTTTGTGTAGTTAACAACTTATATATCTGTGTATAGCATCAAAATACATATTTTCCATCATGTGTTTACCCTCTTACTGCCAATTTATTATTGACTGAATTCTCAAATAACAATATAACCTTCTAATTAAGTCTCTTGTCCGAGAGAAAATGCTTTCGCACAACTTACAAGCAACATCCTTTTTTGAAGTATGGATACATTATGTACTTGAGTATATAATGATATTACAGTGCAATATATTCAAGTCGTGGATGACAGGTCTGTACAACTATTGCTAACTACACATTCTACTCCTCTCTCCATCTCAATTCATTCCTTACACTTGTTCATTATTTACTGCTGATAATAATGTGACTAGTGTGAAGGATGAGGTTCGTTTTTGTCCAGAAGAAGATCATGAAGGAGGAACCAATACATCACATTTTATTAGCTCTTTTCAGCTTGCACCAAGATGTGCTGTAAAATCTCTTCTTCTCCTTTCCTCTCCTCCTCTTTTATCCTGCCTTCTTCACTTGATTTTTTCTTCTTCTTCTTCAGCAATTCATTTTCCTCTTCTACTCATTCCCTTCGCACAGTTAACTTACTCTTCACGTACAAGTCAAGGAAAACAATATAATGTACAACATCTGCTTTGCAGGCAGAAAGCTTGCTGCTACATATACAGCTTTCATAGCACTTTTGCCATTGCTAATGTGATTTTCTCATGACTAAAGAGAAAGAAGATTCACCAGCTAACTTGTGACAATCCATTACCGTGTGACATGAGTGCAAAGAAAACGCTTGAATTTTCACCGATATTCTCCTCTTCTATAATGTACACTGCGGAAATCCACTTTCCTTCTTCGTCTTCGTCACCGATTGCTAAATACCTACGTCTCTCTATCTATCTCTCTCCAGCCAACCCATAATATTTATGTACGCAGAAATAGAAAAAAGGCTTTAAAATGTTTGCCTTTTCCTATTTCTTCTTATACATCACCGGCGTACTAAAGTAATGGTGGATGTGCCATATAACGAAACAGCGACATTCCATGTGTCAGGAAAAGTAACAGAAAGGACAAGTTATACGTAGATTGCAGTTCGAAGATGGAAAGGCAGCATACATATAAAACAGCAGCAGTAGTAGCATCAGCAGCACTGGAAAACCAGCAGTGTCAGCATTGGTTCTTTTTTATATTTTACATGTCTTTCACAGTCAGGAAAGCCCGTGTACATTTTATAAATGTGTATGTCGACTGCCAAAGCTCCTGGTTATTATTCGTCACATAAATTGAGACTCTTTCTCCCTCTCTCGCTCTCTCAAGTCAGCAGTAAATTATTCATGACAGTTTCTACCAACCAACGCCACTACCATTAATACCAGCACTTACTACAAACACAAAACAACAAGCATGTTGTTTTAGCGCGGCAGTAATAGATAACATGTTATAGTAGTGGTAGAGGAGGCCATAGATGCCTTCTTGGTTAAGGGAAAGTAATGCCAAAAGTAGAGAGGAGGACACAAGCATGGGCACGGAACGTTGGAAAGTAGAGTTATATATTTGAACTAAAAGTGATATCAAGCTCTAACTTTCGATGACACTGCTATTAAATCTACTGTTATTTCCCACTCACAATCCATTACAACTAATTCAAAAGTTATATATCAGGTAAAAACATCGCGTTGTATTTTTTGTTTATATTATTAGTATCAGTTTTTGAAGATTGTTACTCTCACAAGAGCATACCGCCTATCTATAAAATAGCTGTAGTGACAGTTTTTTGTTGTTGTAATCAGCATCATTATATTAAATAAATGACGCAGATACACACTGTCAGATGACGATGATAACACGACAAGCCACTGCTATCTATAATGTATTGTCAAGAAAATTAAATTGAAACATTTATTTACTCCTGTTTTCATCATAATAAGATTAAAATCATTGCCATCAGAACTCGTCATGTGTCATGTTGTGCATTTCCAGTTTGTGCGACAGGTAGGTACTGACACAGAGAGGTGTTCAACACGCTGCATAACTGTAACTTGTACATGAGTGTGTGTTTTTCACCCTTTATAACTCGATAGAAAACTCACTTCTTCTTTCCTTAATTACTGAAGGAAATTGGAAGCCTAAATTAATATATCAGCCAGAATTACATTTGCATCATGAGAAAACGCCTGCCGAGAAGGAAGTCAGAAAGTAAGTTCATTTACTACTACATACGGCATACCGCTGGTCGGCCGACATGCACAATAAACGATAAACGTGAAAAGGGCAAAAGGTGCTAGCGGAGTAGTATAGTGATGAATATTGACTGCATTGTTAATGAATATGGCCTCATCATCGTCTTGGTCTTTCGGCGTCATCCAAGTTATTATGCACATTGCTTGAATTGAATCCTTCTTGTTCCTCTCTCAGCCCAACCAAGTTTTCTTCTAGCAGTCGTCATGAGTGTAATAATCCTTTTTTATCCAAATGCACATAAATTGCGTTATGAATAGTATGCAAAGCAAAGAGTATAACTACGCAAGTTTACTCTCAAATGTAGTTTTCTTGATGCAAATGTTAGATCATGCCAAAAAGTTACGCATAGTCACAGTCGCATGAGCATATATTTCTGTGCAAATATAGGCATATACCATTTTAATTCACCTTTTCACTTCACGTGCCACGATATCAAATTCGTTCTAGAAACGGTCAAAAAATTTGCATATGGCTCTTGTGTCATCATAAATGAATAAATGTTTCGCGGTATAAGATGATTCTTTCAATTCCTACTACGCCAGTTAGCGTTGATCTACGTGGTATAAGATAGGATGAGACTCATAGTACAGTCTAGTATCATCTTCCTTCCTTCTTCTTGTTATTATTATCAAGTGAGAAAAAATAACCTAAGCCAACAAAACATGCAGAACAACAATAACAACAACAACAAGCAGATGCATGCCCATGCCCAATATTATTAATGACATAAAGTCATAAGAATGGTATGAAGAAAGTTCCGGGTGGCCTCCGATTAATCAACCTGCCAGTTTTGTAATGAGCCCGTAAATCTTCTCCTTGCCTAGTGCACACATTCTACTTTCAACTTTTTTTTTAGTTTGAAAGCCAGAGACATTACACATCATACAAAAGACCTGTATGAAAAATTTAGCGTGGCTGCTTTTGAACACACTCTCTTTGCACTAGCTAACTTTAATTGATGGCTCTCTGGCGTTCTTCCTCTCTCTCTCTCTTTCTGTACGTTTACAACTGTGCCATCAGATGATATATTCCAAGTCACAAAGAGCAAGATGTGTAAGAATAATATGAAATGATATATGCGGATAATGGAATATCATGGTAAAAGCGAGTAAATATGCATAACATGCAACGCCAAAATGAATAATAGAACACACTCGAATAACATGTCTCTTCTAGTACTTCAACGTAAAAGCAGGCCATTTGCAATTTTTTGATTATTACATGCATAATATTTTTACGACAAACACGGTGTGTAAAGTGTACCTGCTTTTAATAGTTTTAATACTATGTAAGTAATGCTCTCTTTTCTATGAAATGAGACTCTTCACGGTTGATGTTGGCCAATGATAAAAATAAATTTAGTTTGGAATAAATTTTTTGAAAACTAATTTTGAGATTGCACTTTCTACTTAGGTAAACGTTTGCAATACGAAAGAAAATTAAAATAGCAGACATAATTCAACTGACAAAAGTGACACACTTCAATTATTGTAACTTGTCAGAATACTGCAAATAAAAATGCACGTAATTTCATGTATGCACATTGCACATGTATACCTATCTATTTTTGTGAAAGTGAACAAGTTGGTTTATTATGTAGAGCTCATTTTCAGATTATAATTACAAATAGGTATGCACATTTTTTGAATTTAGACATTATTATTCTAAATAATATTAAGTTTTTTGAAATGACCACTTACCAGCAGATTAGATTATCAAGTTCTACTTGTCCGACAACAGCTCCTTGGCAGAAAATTTCACGTTGTCACCAATACCTCGAGGCTAATCGTGTTGTTTTTGTACAACTTGATTGAAAGGTTAAGATGTCTACCTGTAAATAAATACGATAATAAAAAAGGAATTAGCTTCGTGTCCGTATTAAATATCAGACATCAGACATAACACAGAACAGCAGCATTCAATACCTTGTAATCTTTACCGCAGAATGTACATTGTCAGTATACCTTTTTACCTATCAGGTTTGAAAGAGTGTCAACCCTAGGCATTTTGAAGTGCATCTGATATGAAAATTGAAGATGATACCTAGCCATGAATGAGAATAAAAAGAAAGTCATCTAAGATGAATAATCATGAAGGCCATTATAAACATGGATATTTACATAGATGCTGCATAGATGATAAAGATAACTTTCCTACCTCATCGGATATTGTTCACCGGCTATCATTACGAATTTTATATGCTTTCAAAACCGTCCCCTGTTTTTCATATTATTCCACATCAATGTACTCTTGACTAATAGATACTGAAAGAGCAACACTTGACAAAGTTCGTGGGCAGAGATTGATGGACGAATAAAAAAATTGACCAAGTCGATACCTAATATACGTCGAAAGCAGCCACATAGCTATAGTAAACTAATAACTGTCTTATTATTCTGATCATCATAATCTTGATCCGTTTATTATCGTTATTACAGCTATCAACTTCCACAAAGGAAATGTCCATTACAATATACCATTATGGTCATCATAATCATCATAAAAATCAAATGCTTCGGTATCCCCTTTACGTGTGCTGATTTAAGAGGATATGTAAAAAGGGCAATATAATAATATAAAGTATGATTCGATCTTAAACAAAAACAGATCTTTAGTGTACAATGAATGAACTTTTTTTTCATTCTGCATAGACGTTTCTTATCCTTTCATCTACCTTAAAAGAGTCATTTAATATTAACAACAATGGACTTTTTGCTCAAATGAACTACGCCATATTACATACATGGCGCTAAATATGCATCAAGGTAAAATTAGCTCAACCGCATCCCCTTGCGAGCAGTGTGACTGAGAAAATTAAAATGAAGGGTGAAACAGACTCTTGGACTCTCTCTTTATTCCAATCTTACCGACTCCGTGTCGTATGTGACTCATATTTATAGTTAGAAAAGACAGGTAAGGTAATCCCATTCAGGAGCAGGAGTAACAACGAATTCATTCACATGTCATTCTTTGAATAATAAAAGAAAAGTCTCATCTTCACAAGTTGCCATTAAAAAGGAACACTAAAATCATTCGTCGTAAGTACCTCTTTTGTCTGTCAGTTTGCATTGTCGTTTTTCTGCTGCAGATGTTATAATAATGATTACAGACAGAGATTAGATGATTTTTGAGTGGCCAGATTTAGACACAGGCTGTGAAGATGATATTGGATATATGTGTTAAGTTTGGACCCACTCATTTGATCACACTAGAACAAGATGAACGATGAATATTGTTAAATGCGTTAAGAAAGAATTGTTTAGCAATTTCTTGTAAGAAGAATAATTGTACTTGGTGGTGCAGTGTAGTCATAAACACACTGATGATGAAGATGATTGTGAACAAGTAGCATATCAACAAGACCTATCATTGTACCCGCTTGGTTTGCTTTGGTGTGTTGAATAACAGGCTTTTTAACAGTTTTATAGCCGATCATTAAATTAAAATGTAAAATGAAAAACGAAGTAGGGATGAATAGGATGAGGAACATAAGGATGCTCATGTGATAATGCGAGGTTGTTAATGGTGCAAAAGAAGGGAGTTCTTTTATTAGTCAAGCTAACTATAAAAGAATGCAATTCAATTTAAAAAAGGTTTGCCGAAATTTTCTTTCTCCTCTTTATGATCTTCTTTGTGGATCCGCGAAGATTCCTCCCGGAAAATTGCTCCCACGAATATTCCTCCCCGAAGATTCCTCCCGCGAATATTGCT